>BQNB010087711.1:0-27851 GCA_026074375.1 Tanacetum coccineum | reverse complement strand
TTAAACCCAACCGACCAAGATTCTTTGAATTCTGCCGCCGGTGGTAATCTTTTAGAAAGAAGTACTCGAGATGTGTTGACGATATCGAAAACAAATCCAAGGTCCGCAATTCACGAAACAAATTGATTGTTTCTCAAGTAAAATCAAGTGATGTTAATTCTTCTTCTTCCTCTAAGATAGCTAAACTTACTCATGCAGTAAATCAGCAAACAAGTGCTGTGACTACCGCCATGACCGCTATTCTCAAGCAATTCCAAGCAACCCCACCTCCAGCTTCCGTAAAAGCCGTTGAGGAAATTTGTGTTACTTGCGGTGGTGCTCATACTTATTATCAGTGTCTCGCCGCCGATGGCAACACTTTTCGGGATAATATTCAAGGATACGTTTCAGCAACCGCGGTTAAATACAATTAGGATAATTCCGGTTATCGTCCTCCGAGTGTGGCTAATCAAATTGGACCACCGGGTTTTTCTCAACCCAATGTGCAAAATAATCAAAACCGGTTTAGCCAACCTCAAGGATATAACCGAGGAAACAATTTCAATCAAAATAAAACTTATCAAGCTCCAACTCAATAAAATCAAGTTGTCCCTTTAAGTGAGTTGGAGAAAATTAAGAAGATAAATGATGTTAATATAAAAGCCATGCAAGCTCAAATTAACAATGTGAAAAATAAGTTAAGAAATGAAATGCAAACTTTGATTCAAGCTTCAATGTCAAATCAAACCAATGAGCTTAAGAACATGATGGCTAGCTTTTTTCAAATGAACACCGCTTCTACTTTGGGTACGGGATCTCTCCCTAGCAACACCATTGCTAACCCGAAAGGTGAATTGAAAGCCATTACCACTCGAAGTGGTCTTGTTTTTGATGGACCTTCCATTCCTATGCCTCCTCCATTCATTAATCCGAATGAGGATGAACGTGTAGAGGAGACTTTAACGGACTCGGAACTCGCGGAGTATACCATTAAGGTCCCACCTCCTCTTGTCTAAAAAGCTAAACCAACTTCTCTAAAGAAATATGTGGTTCACCAAAGGGATCATCGTCACCCTCATATCCCTTATCCGTCAAGAATGAACCAAGAAAAACAGAAAGAAAAAGATGAAGTCCAAATTTACAAATTTTGGCAAATGTTTAAACAACTTCACATCAATATCTCTCTTACTGATGCTTTAATTCTAATCCCGAAATACCAAAAGATGCTTAAAAGTCTCCTTTCCAACAAAGAGAAACTTATAGAATTGGCAAACACACCCCTTAATGAAATTTGCTCAGCGGTTATCCTTAAGAAGTTACCCGAAAAACTAGGTGACCCTGGGAAATTTCTCATTCCGTGTGGTTTTAGTGAGCTCAAGTTCAAGGCCCTAGCCAATCTAGGTGCTAGCATCAACTTGATGCCACTCTCGGTTTGGAAAAAGTTAGGTTTACCCAAGCTTATTTCTACCCAAATGACCCTTGAACTTGCTAACCGGGAGATTTGTACTCCGGTTGGAATTGCAAGAGATGTCTTTGTTCCAGCTGGAAGATTTACATTCCCTGCCGATTTCTTCATCGTTGATTATAAAAGCGATCCTCGTGTCCCCCTCATCTTGGGAAGACCTTTCTTACTGATCACTCGTGCTTTGATTGAC
Organism: Tanacetum coccineum; assembly: GCA_026074375.1. Classification (NCBI taxonomy): domain Eukaryota; kingdom Viridiplantae; phylum Streptophyta; class Magnoliopsida; order Asterales; family Asteraceae; genus Tanacetum; species Tanacetum coccineum. The sequence continues at coordinate 26,217 of BQNB010087711.1, read as the reverse complement.
GTTCGCGGAGAAGAAATGATTCTCCATGATGGTGACGAAAGATTGATCTTGAATATGAGAAATGACACTTCAAGATATTCTAATACACCTCAAAAAGAATCAATCAACATGATTGATATCTACAATATTTCACACGAAGAATATATTGAAGACTTGTTGGCAAATGAAAAGATTACCAATCATCCAAGTGGCAATCCCACTTCTTCTCTCACTTCTCATATCGATTTAACTTCACCAGAAGTTATCAATCCATTAAGTGGCAATCCCACTCTGATTTTGGAACCCGTAACCAAGTCTTCTTCTTCCCCCTACAATTACTTCCTTCGAAGAAAGTGAGTTAATTTGGGAAGAATTCGAAGCTTATCTCGCAAGTGATAAAATTTCCACCAGGAAATGATGATCCTGTCGACCTTTTACTCGAGGAGTTCACCGATGAACTCGCTCTTATCACATTTCCACCGGGAAATGATGATCTTCCTTTTGATATCGAATCCGATCTTAGAGAAATAGAATATTTGCTTAATAATGATCCTATCGAGGAAATGGATTCTATTCTCGAAGATTCGGTTGATAAAAATTCTCCTGATGACAATCTTGTTGATACCATTTATGAGATGTTCACCGATGAACATGCTCTTGATTACTCATCCCCACCATTATGGGATGATTATGATGATGAACTTTTTGATCTTGAGACCGTTAATGATAATACTTATGATGATCCTTTTGACTCCAAGGAAGAGAAAATCAAAGATTCTAAAATCTTGATTGATAAAATTGTTCCACCTGGATCAAGTGATTTCCTTCCTTCCCCTGAGTGTGACTCGGTTTTCTATGAGGATTTTTCCGAGGTTGATGCTTTGCCTTCGACCAACAATGAGGACAAAGTATTTAATCCGAGTATACTCATTCATGAGAACCATTTTGAAGTCACCAACCATGCAACACCAGAAAAGAATGTAAAGAAGATAGCCATATCTAATGCTTCTTTAATTCTTGAGGATTTTAATCCTCCTCTTTATGAACTTCCTTTCCACAAAAAAGTTCCCGGGTCCGAAACTCTACTCTTGTTTTCATCTGAAAATGAGGAAAAAGTTTTCAACCCCAGGATTCTCACTTCTAAAGGAGTTCATACTTCTCTTCTCCCGAAATTATCTCATCGGGGCCCTAAAGCTTTCAAAGTCATTAAAATTTTTGTAAGCCCGATGGAGATTTTTCTTTGCTCTTATGGAGAGGACATCCGTGTTTTGGATGTTCCGTGTCTCCATTTCTATCCCCCTTGACCAGTTTAAGTATGGGGGATCGGGTTAAGCTAAGTGACCTTAAACAAGCGCTTCGTGTGTGGCAACCCATGCTTATCCTAATATGATTATCATAGTAGTAATGAATAAGTGTGTTGTGTGAGAGGCTCGCCTCTTCCATTTTCCGTGCTTTGTTTTTTGTTGTATGTCCAGGATTGCCCGGATTTTTGAAGCCACTTGTGCTATCGGTTTTTTGTCCTTCGTTCACTAGAGCTTCAAACCCTCAGCTTCATTTTGGGAATCCAATATCCAAATCTTATCGACTAACGTTTATCTTTAAGCATACTTAATAAACGGCTTAGGATTTACGTAGAAACCCTTCTTAAAACATTGAGGACAATGTTTAGTTCTAGTATGGGGGGATCAATCGATTTGATTGTGCCTGCAGTCGTTGTTTTCACATAATCCCATTTTTACCTTCCACAAAAATAAACAAAAATTAAAAAAATTAAAAAATTTTCAAAAATAGATTAAGTGTTTTTTAGTACATTTTTGACTTTCATTCTGGGTGAATAGAATTATTTTGACTCGATCGACGCGTGTTGAGATCTAGCTTGTTCCTTAACTTTTAGAGTAAGCATTCGCAAATCTTTGCGAAGAACGAAAAATGATAGAGTTAAGTATGAGTTACATGCTAAACAAGGATTATTTGGAAATCTTAAGAGCTCATAAGTGTAATTGTGGCTTTTTTGCTATCAAGCTCCATAACCGGATAATAATACGTGCTATTTTCGAATATTTAACTTAAAATTTACATTTTTGAAGTTGTCGATATTCATTAATTTTAGTTTAAATTTATACTATATTGTTTTAAAAACGAAATTTTCTCTATATCACAGTAATATAAAAAAATGATGATGAAAAATGTGGTAATAATAATAATAAACTGTGGGCTGATAAAAGTTTACTGCATCTTGCCGGCTCACAACCGATGTTGCAGTCTTCTAAATAAGGCACATAGTAATTATCGAGACTGTTAAAAGTTTGCCTGCCACTCTTGCCGGCCTACTACTGAGCCTTAAGAATGAATAATTATATTAAGTGTAGTAAATGTGATTTAATAAATATAGGGAAAATCTCTTTTTCTCAAATTTAAATTTGCTTTTGAACTAAGACTATTTCGTTTTAAGTTGTGATTCTATGTATAAACGGGAAACCTAAGAGGTGTTGAAACTGAAGGTCCGTGAGTCCCGATACTAGTCTCTGTAGGGTGTCAAAAGCCTGGTCACTTAGTCGCAAGGTTGGGATGTGCCGAGACGAAAGTTGCTACATGGGATGATCTCGCCTATAAACTCATTATTCTCGGGTGGAATGTGAAGCATAGAATTTTGCAAAACGTTGATCCATGGTTGAAATTTGAAATGGCACACTCACCTCACATATAATAATTGTCGAGAGTGAAAAGTTTATAAGTTACAAATATGAGTAGTGTTAGCATCTTAACTTATATTTAACGGTGATTTCGTTTTAAGCTTGGTTTGGAATAAGTGAAAAATCAGGAACGATAAATTTATCCTTTTTGGGGCATTTTAGGATTGAAATGTTTCTTGTTCTATGATCCCTAAAAGTTATAAAATAACAAAAGTCAAACATGTTAATTAGTTGAGAAAAAGAAAAAGGAAAAATACAAAAATATTAGTGGTAGTAAGTGTAAATATAAAAAATGGTCAAAATGGTGCTTTTATAAACTATTGATTCTTTAATTCCCCTCGATGAACACTTAGCTACTTTTTGAGGTAATTAGTCGAGGGGGATAGATTCTTGGTTTTCTAAAGTGCTTACTTATAGCATTGCGTGAGGACACGGCAATAGTTTAGTAGGGGGGATTTTGGTATGTGCCTAAATACACATACCTTTGACCTTTATAAACAGACTTAAATGACCAAAAACATACCAAAAATACATAGTATTTGTATGTTTTCACTTATATTGTGCAAGAAACGGATATCCGACAAAAGGACAAAAAATCATGACAAAACGGACAAAACCGAGCACGGAATGGAAGAGCGTGAAAAAGTCAAAAGTCAAAAGTCAAAGTCAAAGTCAACCCCGACAAAGTCAAGGTCAAAGCTGAAGCCGATATCAAAGAAATACTTAATGGGCCACCCGTACCCATCTAATGGGCTGGGTTAGCCCATTAACGTATTATATGAGGACTAATACAAAGAAATGGGCCCAATTCCCTTCTATACCAAACGTGGCCCAAAAACAAAGGCAAGCCCAAACCAATAAACTTAACAGCCCAGCCCCACTTAATGAATAGGCTGTTAAGTTTATTTCACCACAAGGACGAGCCATGCAATAACATATATCAAATTCAAGGGCCAATGTTGTCAACCCACAAATTCATTTACACCATCAAGGACTGTGGGTGCAAACACATATAACAAAATGAAGGGCCAGTTTTGCCAAATTCCCACAAACTTTCACCCAGTCACTCAAAACAAAATTTCCCACCTTACTATTCATCATCCCTTACACAATTCGTGTGTCTGTCACCCCTACAGTATACATACAAAATTCCTTCACCCCAAAACAAAAACATCACCCTCCCCCTCTACCCCACTTCACATAAGTCAATGCCACATTGGCAATCCTCAAATACCTTATTTGTCTAAGATAGAAGACAAAGAATGAAGGGATGAGATCATTGGACTTGGGCAACACTCCTAATGGATGGCTGAGATTGAGTTTTTGACCCTTTCAAAAAACAAGCACACATGAAGACCACAAGCTGTAAATATTTTTAGTATACATGTAGGCCATTGTAGTTCATTTTTTGGGGTCGAATCTTGTTAAGTCCAGTCTTGTATTAACAAATTTTGTCCAATTTTAATACTATTCTTTAATTACTTGTCATTTAATTTTTCTGTCATTTAAATTATTGCATTGTAATCCTTTTTTCAAGTTAATGAAATCTTCAAGTTTTCCTTTAATTACTGTCATTTACCTTAATTGTCTTTTAAATACTGTTTTTTAAGCTCTTATATAAGCTTTTGAACCATTGAAAACTTATATAAACACTTGTTTTCAAAATCTGTCTTAAAAATCGAAAATCATAAAAATTGGTCAAAAGAACATTAGAGCAAGGTATATAATGGATGGCCTTGGGTTAGTGCTTCATGGGAAGCTTTAGGAGTGGTGTATAAGCTAATTTGAGAGCTTATTCTCTTGCCTAAAAGCTTTGGACTCTTGTAAGCTCACTCTTTCCATTTTTTCTTATTACTGTTCATGTGCTTATTTATGCTTATTTCTTGCTTATTATTGCTTAATATTGTTGTTTTATGCTTATTTGTCTTTGTGCATTGCTTATTTGTCATTTATTTGAGTTTTTCTTTGAAACTGTCACTTTTAGCTTTTAACTGCTTATTTATGTTTGCTAATCCTAAGTGCTTATTTCTGTTTGTTTAGTACTTAATATTGCTAAATATTAGTTGCTTTGTATCTGTTTTCTATAAACTTAACTTAATTCATCAAAAATCAACTTAAAAATTAGATTCCAAAACTTAAAGGGGTGTTTGGCATAAGGTGTCAAAAAGGGTCAAATTTAGTTTAAAAATTGTTTTGGTCACTTGGGCAGCTTGCACAAGTCTTTTTAAGCTGTTTTTATTCTGTTTTCAAAAGCTTTTAAGTCTTAAGGCTAGTTTTTAAGGTTTTTCTATAAGTCACTTTGAAACTGTGGTGACAAAACAGTTTCATAAGTGCTTATTTGATTTAGCTTTTAAAACCATCTTTTAAGACTTGTTTTTGTATTGTTATTGATGTTAGAATGCAGTAGTTAAGTGTCCATTTAGTTTACCTTTGTTTCAGTCAAAATCTGTCAAAGTCTTTAAGTTATTTTTTAGTTTTAAAAGTCCTTTTTCAAATTCAAATTTAGGTTAGTTAAAAGTGTTTTTAGGATCTGAATTTAAGAGCATAAGCTCATTAGGTGTTAATTTCAATTTGTTTTAGATTACTTTGTAGTTTAAGGCTTATTTACTAGCTTATTTTGTAGGTTGCATAAGCAGATTTGTCTTTTAAAAGAAAACCAAAAAAGTAGTGGTCTATCTGAACCAACACTTTTCATTTAACTTTTTCATAGCCTAATTGAGTTTCAAACTCCTTATTGACTGCTGATTCTAGTAGCTCTTTGGATAATCTTTAAGGTCCTGTAAGCTGTATAACCATAAGGTTCTGATTAGGGGCTTAAAAATAAGTCCAAAAGTGGTCCCTTAGGCTGTTTGCCTGCCAGTTTTTTGCACCATTTTTGCTTCAGTTGCCCTTTTACTAGCTTTTAGCTTATTTTCTTCATATTTAGTTTAGACTTGCTTATTAAGTGTTTAATTTAGCTCTGTGTGTGCTCTATTTGCCTTTCCATTAGCTTATTTGTGCTTAAATAGCTTAACAATATGTAGCTATATAGAATTATATATGGTAGTAGTTATTCAAAGTACTTAGTACTCATACGACCTATGATTAATTAGGTTGCACTCGGGCGTATTTGTGACGCATTTTTCACGCATTTGATTTACATTGTTAGACTCATCCACTCGAGGTGAGTTCATAGCCCCATGTTTTACTGGTTTTAAATATATTTTTGGGGTGAGAACATGCTTTGTTTTACAATTGGACGCAAGTAACTTTGAAATACTTACTGTTTTGGATATTGCATACCATGCAATACTTACTGTTTTGGATATTGTATACCATGCAATACTTACTGTTTTGAATATTGTATACCATGCAATACTTACTGTTTTGGATATTGTATTCCATGCAATACTTACTGTTTTGAATATTGTATACCATGCAATACTTACTGTTTTGGATATTGTATACCATGCAATACACACTCTAAACAATTGCGGTCCTACACTCATACATTTTACAAACCTATGAATTCACCAACATTATTGTTGACGTTTTAAAGCATGTTTTTCAGGAGGTCAATAAGGCACGAGGTGCAAGGGATACATTGGTGGTCATTATTTTGGAAGTCAATAGCATTAAAGATTTGGTTGCATTACATATTTTGGGAAAACGTTTATTTTCGAACTAGAATCTTTGTATAATTTAATAATGAACAAGTATAGCTTCGGGCTTTTGTATAAACACTTTTCTAAATCCAATGTATCGGTTTTAAACGACACTTTTAAAGGTCGTTCTCATATCTTGTGCAATGGTATTATGAAGTAACGCTCCCAAACCCATATTCCGCTGCTACCCATTTTGGGGGTGTTACACCAGAATACCAAGTGGATGGAAGTATGAAGGAATGGCTCCTTCGTGGACACGTGAGCATTCACGAAACAACGTAAGGACGTACGACTTCGAGTTTAGCTACAAGGCTTGTTAATAAAGAAAATCGCTTCTTGGGAGGCAACCCAATTTACTTTCCCGCATATTAGGAGTGTCTTGTGTGTTTTATTCTTCATAGTTTGTTTTATTATGTTTGAACTATCTTGTAATCATGCTTTGTTTGTCTTTAACTTCGTCTTAATTTCAATCAAAGGTATTTTGCAATCAATAAGTGTAGGGGAATTTATCAGGCTTTTGAGCCAAATTCAAACATGATAAATGAATTGTTTAGATTAATTCGTGTCAGTTTTGAGTCATGTGATTGAATTGTTAAATCTCGGGTTTTGTACAGCCATTTATACAAGAATTAACTTATGGATTCAAGTGTAGGAAATTTTTCATCAATAACAAAAATTTCGTTTTCATAGACTGTGGAGACGGCGTCACGATTAACACTCGACGCCATTACTACGACACCTGTGACGGGGTCACCACAACCCTGACGGCGTCAAACGCCCAGGTTCCGAAAACTTAAAGTTTTTAATTATTATTGAAAATAAAACTTGCACGACATTTAATTTATTTATTCTTCCATTATAAACCTGCAAAACCTAATGAATTTAACAATTCTTTCATCCTATCTACCGAGTCGAACCCTAAATTCATAATGTATATTGGTAAATCGCACATTTTATGCTTGGTATAGTTGTCTTTGTCTTTGATTACATGTTATATTTGATGAGAAGAAGCTTGGAAGTTCTTAAGGAAGTTTCATTGGATGATTCTCGGAGGACGATTTAACCAGTTATCGCATGTTTCTTCTCCATTATTGAGTAAACCAGGGGAGTACTAGTTTCTTTTCCTTGTTTTCTTTTCCCTTTATCTGTTTTAACGGGTACTTCTAGAGAACATTGGGGACAATGTTCAACTTAAGTGTAGGGGGAAATAAGCCTTAGAAACTATTCTTTCATTTGCCATTTGCTTTGTCCTTAAAAAGATAGGTAATATATCGAAACATAGCATAAAAGGGTGATTTTTACCAAAATTTAAATTTTTTTACGACACACACCAACGAAAACCGAGTATTACTAGCGTCTCATGGATAGGAATTTATATGACTAGCACAAAAACCCTCAAAATTCCACCCCCACAATGTGAGGTTCGCCCTTAGATATTATACCTTTAGCTTGTTCGAGTTAAGGAGTGAGCAATCATGTGTGTCTATTCCGTCGTTACGGATGTGTATGCGTGGTTTCGTCGCCTTTTCTGGAACATTGGTATCGGTTATTTTAGGATTATGAGAGTGTACCGGTAGCATATTAAATTCTAGAACTTGTTTTTGTGATGCATCCCGAGACCGCATAGTAAGTATTAGGATTTGCTTGATAAGAGGCATTAGGATTAACCCATGTTTTAAACCTGTAATTGTTATGATGGTCACACCGATCATATAACTATCCCACACCCTTGCCATGCACTCACCTTTAGTGCAGGATACCCTAGTACAACCCTCCGAGCCTATCCTTTTTCACGGTTCTCGTAATTTTCTGGTTAATCCGGACTATTAATGAAGAGCATTGTCACCCTTAAACCAATCGTTACACCCAAAAAGCCTTAGCCTACCTTATATGTACTCGCCTTTAGTACATTATTGTGATAACCCAAGTTAATTATTTGAGTACATGGTTGCTAAGTCCTTATCCTTATAAATACAATTTTGGGACGATTGGGATTCATGGTAGTATTTATTTCGCAGAAGAATAGGAAAGAAAAGTTAAGTCAATACCCCCATATGTTTGTCAAATGATCTCCATGTTATTTTGATCCACCTCAAAATGGGTCATTAGTTAGATTGTAAATATCGAGCATGTAAAAAGCTCAAGTGTAGGGGTACGTATTATAAACCCCATGTGATGTATTATGTTATTAAAAAAAATGAAAGAAAAAGAAAGAGATTGATGTAGAGTTGTGTAGAGTTTGTAGATCTTCGTCCGAGTCTTGGCTTAGCAACCAAACCAAAGTGTATTCATGTAAATAATTAGCTAACCCTTCCTCCCCAAATTCACCCAAAGTCACCACCCAAATGTATCCCATCCGTTTCCATTTCCATTATATGTTATCTTACACCTACACCCCACAACCCTTTATAAAGACCTCTTAGATAGTAATGAATAATACTTGCACCTAGCGGTGAAGGTTTGATCCTTTACCAAGCCTATGGTAATTTATATGCTATGACAGGTAATGAGTATGATTTTCTGTTTCCCCCATATGTTATAATTCATTATACACCCGAGTGAAAGAGAGAATCTCAAACACTTATGTGAGGTGCTAGTATATACTTTCTGTGCTTTTAATTACGAGGTCTAGAAGGTTGTGTTGTAGAATATGTTTAAAGAGTAGGTAAAATAACCCCTCTTATTGTTATTGTCTAGGTAGAAAAGCCCATTTGCTTGAGGACAAGCAAATCTTAAGTGTAGGTGTATTTGATGAGGTGTCATTTTATACACTTTTTCGGGGTTGTTTAACCTCCTAAATCATGCATTTATGCCCAAAATAGGTACTTAACCGTTCATTTTCAGGTATTTCTCATTTGGAAGACATTTGGAAGAATTACACGTGACTTGGGCTCATTTGGAGAAGAAACAGACAAGACTACGGACCTACACCAACATTGATCAAGAATTTCTCTACAGTGGTTGGAGACGGCGTCACAGATACAACGCGACGCCGTCACCACGAAGACCAAGACGGCGTCACATGATTCCATAATGGCGTCAGAGCATACGACCCAACCTATTATCTAGAATATTCTCTTTCATGACGGTGTCACGATTAAAACTTTAATGCAGGAAATGTTCTCGAACGAGAATGCTCATCATATACCATCTCTACCGGCAAAGAAAATTCCCTATCCTACAACAACTCCCTAACCAAACTCCCTATAAGCCAAAGCAAAGAAGATGATGCAAAAGGCAAAAAAGAATATGAGGAAGATCAACTTCAAGAAGGCTAGTCAAACAGAAATTCAGAGACTATGATCAAAAGCTAGAAGCTCTTACAAATTCCAATGTTTCTGAAGCATTTAAAAAAGCTGTCCAAGCAAAAGTTCTGACAGAAATCAAAAAGCTTCTACCTACTCATATCCCAAATGCCATTGCAAATTAAGTTAGGTCACGCCTTAACACCTTTGTGCTCGAAGTTATGAAAACCAACCAAATCAATCTCTTCACTCAATCATCCACCTCCACTGATGATCTATCAGATATGGATCTAAAAATAAAGTTGTTGAACAGAATTCACTCGAACAAGTCAGATAAGACTCATACCACACATCAACAACTTTATGATACCCTTTATGAATCCATTACTTTCAATCAAGATACACTCGATGCTCAAGCTGCACAATCATCCTTTCATAAAAGGTCTCACGATAATCAAGATCCTCCAAATAATCGTGAGGGGGAGAACAAGAAGAAACATCAAAAGGATGTTGGCGAACCTTCTTCTAGATCATCAAGGTGAAATAGATCTCCTGTGGTTATAGTAAAAGATGACACACCTGCCATGCAACTCCTGGACCAAGCAGATATTCTTATCCAAAAACACTCAAAACCAGAATGGTTTCCAAAGAAGTCAGGGTTAGCTAAAAGGAGAACGAAATGGTTTGATTTATTCTTGAAATCAGATATTGATAAGGATTAAAATCATATTCTTGGACCATCAAGTGTCGCCATAGCAAAGAAGTTTAAAGAACTAATCCAGAAGGACAAGCTTACAATAGCATATCTGGAAGGCACAAGATTAGAACGGCTAAAGGTGCAGTATAAAATTGATGTGGAACTCGAATACCATGTTAGTCAACTTAAAGCAGCAGTATTATCAGAAGCTCAGTGGAACAGTGATGAAGGAGATGTCTCTAAACCAAGATTATTTGAACGACACATTTCGAAAAGTACAAAACCACATCCTTGCTTCTACAACAAAGACTACACTTACCTTGTAGATCTCAACACAGAAGAGAAGTACACTACTTATATTACTAAGCATTATGCTGCGAGATACTACAATGAAGGTATTAAGGATAGGATCCCACTAAAAGATAGAACAAAGAAGTTCGTCGCTATCACTTTGAAGCTCTTAATGGTATACACCATTGGGAAGAGGATATACTTTGAAGCTCTTAATCAGTTGTTCGTATAGTTGTAAAGAATAAATAGGGTTATGGTTTTCTAACATCAATTGTAGTCAGGAGATCTGATGATAAAGAGTATGAATTCAGCTATGCAGATCTACCTAAACTCAATGTGAATGATTTTGAAGATATGTACTTGCTCCAAGTTCAAGATAAGGTACACCATCTCCCATTGGAATTTATGAAAGACTTCAACAATGCTCTTCTCATGTTCATTAAAAGAACTATGATCAAGAACATGGTAGAAGATATTCAACTCGGAGTGGAAAGCTATCAAAGAACTCTTAACCTTACCAAACCCACAATGTTCTTCGAAGGAATCGACCAAAGGATACCATTCACGATCAACGCATAAGGGGGTCGTGTATCTTAACCAATACAACATAAAATCCCTCATGAAGCTAAGTGAAGTGAAGAAGTTCTGTGATGGTACACTTATAAAGATTCAGGAAAATCTAATTGACATGCTGTCAAAGAACAAGCTAGGTAGTAGAAACAAAAGGTTGAAAGGCAGAGACTGGACCAACTATGATGTCAAGAGTTCAAAACAGATGCTGAAGAAGATTGACGAGATACTCAGGCACAGAGAGCAGCTCAAGAGGCTTGAGGAGTATGTTGGAGGAAGACCCAAGACTGTTAATCCCGTACTTTTGTAAGGCCTTTGTAATCATCCCTTAGGGGGAGATTGTTAGAAACACAGAAAAGTGTTGATTACATGGCCATTTATCTAAGTTTAATAGAATAGGGATTAACTAGTGCAAATACGGAAGGACTAAGTTGTAATATGTAATAACCTTTAATTGCTTCCTAGTCCCTCATTCCTTCCTATAAAAGGAGGGCTAAAGAAGGGTTAAAGGTTTGTGATTTCTCTTTTTATTAAACTAATATTTTTTCTTTCTCCCCCTCTCCTCTCCTCCTCACCCACGTCCCAACTCTCTCTAAAACTTTCTAGTGTAGTATTTTGTATCATATTTGATATATATTATCATATTGTATCAAATATAAAACTAAAAATTCAAATAGAAAAATATAAAATCAAAAAATCCAAAAATATGTTGTTCATGACATGTCTTCTGGAATCGATAATATTTACGGCTTTAGAAATGTTATTTAACAATGAAACGGAGCTGTAAATAAAGTTCGAATAGAAGGTAAAGTAGTTCGCCAAAAAGAAAACTTGACCTCACAACGGGAATTAAATTTCTCGGGTATGAATTACTTAATATTCATACAAAGGCTTGTGTATACTTTGCTACACAACCCGTACTTTCTTTCAAAAATTGTGTATGTGTCAGTGCAATTATTTTTGAAAAATAACAGAAATCTTATTTTTGGTATAAAAGGTGTTGTAATTCAAAAACATATAACTCATCTCAATTTCTGATCAGAAAAAGATTTTCAAAGAATTTTATATCACTCAAACAATGTCTATAGCTCTTTAAATAGAAAACAGGACATTATTTTAGGGGGAGAAATATTCAAATTCTTTCAAAAATGATCTTTCAAAAAGTCATCAAGCAATAAACGGGAAAAGGTTTTTGACAATAATGGATCATGAATTAAAGGGGAGTTAATTTAGTTTAACTCAAAAAATATTCAAGTTGCTATTTTTTCAAACCTTAAGGACTAATATTGTCATTTCTCAAATAATTAGACTTAGTGATAAGTTTAAATAGAAATAGAAAGACATGAAAAGAACAAGTACCATTCTTGTCAAGTTTAGAATCTTAATCGGTTTTATATTTCTTGTGCACATTTCGCACGCACACACACACACACAAATATAACAAAAACAAACACATCCTCTATCTCTCTAGTCATAAATTGCACGTGTCATATCTAAAATCTTAAGTCATTTCTTAGCATAAAGGTACACAAGTAATGTGAATTACACAGATCACTATGGATCAGCTCCAAAACTTCAGTTTTACGTTTTACATTTTGAAATGTTTTCTTCTTAGTTATTTATGGTCACATGCAAGTCTTCACACTTTCAGTATCCATGTCAAAAAGCTAGGATTAAACCATCCTTATACATATCTTGCATCCTTTTAAAGTGGATATGGCCCAGTCTAGCATGCCATAAGATTGAATCATTTAGTTTAGAGATTGACATGAAGGCTTAACCAATATTATCATTGACAATATTAAGCCTGAACATATGATTACTTAAATAACCAAAACTAATAAACACACCATGTTTGGATAAAACAAATTTATTATATTCAATTACTTGTTTATAACCACAATTATTCAAAACACTACTAGAAACCAAATTCTTTCTTATATTAGGAACATGTAAAACATTAAACAACGAAACAATCTTTCCAGAACTAAACCTAAGATCTACACAACCACGTCCATGCACCAGGGCTGTTGACTCATTTCCCATGTGAAGAATAGGATCCATCATTTCACGACTCATAGGTCTTGAACCAGCATCTATCTTTACACACATGAATAGTTGCTCCTGAGTCAACCCACCACGCAACATCATCATCCTGCACAAAGTAAGCTTCAGATACATATGTAACATAATAAACCTGAAAAAGATTAATAAACTAACTACATTTCATGTGAGTTTGGCGAAACCATCCACTGAACCATTTGTGCCTGAACCATTGGCTTTGTTGCCAACTTTTCCACCTTTCCAATTCTTTTTCAAGTGTTCAGGTTTCCCACACTTCCAACAAGTCACTTTGGACTTTTTGTTAGGATTAGCTTTGGTGTTATCATGATGCTTACGTTTACCCTTGTTGTCATTGTACCTGGAGGAGTTGTTATGCTCCACCATATTGACAACTGAAGGACCAACAACATGATGCCTTTTTGGTCTTGTCACTATCTTCAGATAAGGAAAAAAGAAAGAAATAAGAAGACAAAAAAAAAAAAAAATACAAAAGCAACCTGCAGACAAACCAACACATCCTGAGAGACTCCTCAATGCACAGATGACTGTCCAACTCAACATGATAGCTGAAAGACCTACAACACAGCTTCTACAACTCTGATGCGTGCTATCATGATCCAGAAAAGTGTGAGCATGCTTGTTCGAATGTCACAACATCACATGGAAGCAATACTACCACAAGGATGATTTGGAGATTTACTATAGATGATGATCTCAAAGAAAACTCAAAGATCACACAAGTCTAAGGAACAAAACTTAAAGATTACTATTTAGAGTACATAGACTAATCTTAAAGAATCAATAGACTACGAGCTAGAGTCAAAGATCAACTCATAGATTGCTAGGATTCAATTTGTATTTTACGGGGTGACCTCCCTTAGGGGGAGATTGTTAGATATTAGAAAATCTATGTAAAAGACTCGGTCTCCCCGTGTAATGTCTAGCATAGGTTAGCTCGTAGCCTTAATATTAATCATGTAATTACTGTATGACTTATGGTGTTGGATCGGGTCATTACCCACATGTTAGCCCACTCCATAGCCCACTTAGGGACACAAAACACTTGTATTTATACCCCCTTTCCAGCCATGGGAAGGGGTTGGTTATTCATTTTATCAAACACACACATAAGGTGTTTTTCTCTCACCAGAACTCCTCCACTTTATCTCTTTATAATCGGCCAACCCATCATCTTATACTTGTGTTATGATATCCAATATACTACAAAAATATACATAAATAACGCCATAGAAAACATGTAAAGAATATTATTTGACCCTATGCCTGGGTATCACGAATACCTCCTTGGGATAAAACCAAGTGTTTGTTCTTGTTCTGGAACCAAGATAAGAATACTTATAATGTCTTTGTTTTTGGTTGGTTTGTTCATGCAATTGTGATCCTTATCTTATAGGGGTATATACTCAAATCCTATTTAGTCAATGGATTAATAAGAAATTAATGGCCAATTAATCTCTTCCAAAGTTATCTCATAATTTAGGAATTAGTGGTTATATGACCAAATTAAATATATGGTCATTTAATGCAGTCAAATCTGTCACTTAAATAGGCAAACGTTGTTACAAAACATTTATTGTAGTCAAACCTGCCACTTAAATGTTTGTAACCACTCTTTATATTAGAACCACTAAAAGAGTCAGGGAAATCAATGACCTGCTGGGTGTACACTCCGTACCTCCAAAACCCATTTTCAAGTATGATCTGATTCCCACAATTGCATTAAATTTCTAACAGGTAGATCATGATATATGTAGAAAATTTAAACTATTAATTTAACAAGCCAATATCATAATTAAAATTCATTATTTACTTTTATCTATTATTTATAATACATTAATATTTCTATATATATTATTTCTACCTTATATAATAGACAAGGTCATGTCATTAGTTCTTGAGTGACTAGGTATTTTATATGCTGACTCAAAGGGCATAATGGGAACAAATTTATGACTAGGCAATCACAGTGTAAAAAACAGGGGTATTTAAGACATTTTGAACTTTCCTAAAATCCCTGCTACAATTTCTCTCCACGGCTCAGCATATTCGATCGACAGTTACGCCTTTTCAAACTTATCATATTCAATTATTCATTCACTATGTTCAGTTTTGATTTTCAAACTTATCATCTGATTTTAATTTTTAAAACTCAAAACCCACTCTTCAATTCCACCAATTCAATAAGAACAAATTAAGCCACTTAAGGTATGCTTTGATCATGTATGATCTTCGTCCTTGGTTTTATGATGACGACTTCTGATTAAACACAACAACAAGATGAGAATAATTATGCTTTTAATTAAAATTATGATTAAAGGTAATGATCTCAGCTTGATTTTAGGGATTTTGATATTTCAATTTTGGTTATGAATTAGTGATGATTTTGTTGTGTGATTAGGTGTTTGCATTGACGATTGGAATTGACAGTGCGGTTAATTATCTGGTACAAGTATGTATCCCCAATTTGCTTTTTTCGAAAATTTATTTGTGGAAAGATACAGTTGTAACTTTAGCAGCAGGAAAATACAGTAATAAGGATCTAATCGTAGCTGTGATATTAGGTAAAACGGAGCAATAATAATCTAATGCGCCATGGTCCAGGCCCTATGGGGTTTTCCAGGTGCATCGCCCTTGGTTGGTACTTGGTTTGTATACTCATTTACAAACAAGTTAACTTGGGCAAAAAGTATTAAACCCATATATGATCTAGCCTTAATAAGCTTCAACTGAATGTTTAATGAGTTGTAGTAATGTATGAATTCGTTTACTACAATTATGTTGTGCAAAACAAAGGAAATTGCCTATGCAGCATGCAACATATGAATACCTAAAAGGAAAGATATTAGATGATTTTCACGATGTAACAAGAGAAACACAAGGGCATGAAGTCGAACCCAGACCTATATTTTAACCGTACTACTGTATGTTGCTTTGTTTAGGCCATTTTCAGCAACCTTATCTGAGGCTATTTCTTTTTATTTTTAATAATTGATTTTCCTTCTGTCACATCTCTTATGTTTATGAAGCATCTGCAACAAAAGATCCTTGCCTTAATGTCGCCTAGAAAGTTCACAAGGATGATTAATCTTTTCGATGAGTTAGACACGCTTTAAAGGTGATTTCCATTTCTTGATACGGATGGAATGGGTGATCCGAATATTTCTTAACATTAAATATCGCATGTGAACTCTAAAAATAAGCCATCAAATGTTGCCACTTGCATTTATCTTGGTTAGAGTGTCGGGTTTGTGCCTAGAAGGTTTCACATTAGTTTAGTGGATATATAAACAATGAACTTCTAAACTAACTAGCATCTGGAATAATTGTTCCAGGCAGTGAACCAAAGACATGAAACTAGGAATGGCAGTATGGGTGGGTAGGGTAACATGTCATACCAGGTTGTGGCTTATACAAGTAATTTCTGTACTGACCGAAATAAACATGTATGGGTTTTATTACACTGATTGGTTTCATTAAAATTAGGCATAAAACCATACATAGCCTCTTTTTTCATGAACTAAAATTACTGGCTTCTACCCAATACCCAATCCGCTTATTTTTCGACCTTTAATATTATCATCTCTTGAGGTTATATTTTGCCAGTTAGACACGTTTTCTATATTATATGTTATTAACAGCCTGAGAAGAAAAATTATGGACTGGGTGAAATTCCTGATTTTTGTTGTTGGGCTGGTTAGTTGTTTATAATCCACACCAATTATTGTGCTAAGATATACTTTACGTGAGTTCTGCTCTTTATATGTTGTTAATACTCATGCATTAATCTTATGATGTCGTAGTTAGGTAATGGTGTCTATTTTTTTCCAAGTTTCAGGCAAATATGATTGGCTTATCGGAACCTAATCACACAATCGATGTATGAAGTATGATAAACAACTGGATATTGGAAAATGAACTCTGGTTCATTTGTGTGATGATGTCATTCAACAAGAAGTAAGTGTTCTAGAGATTTCCTTTGTTTAACTTCTTTTATACTAAATTTAGTAATTTTTTCTTTTAAGTTTGTGTTTAATCCTTTGACCGTTTGCAGGTAAAAGGTCATAAGTTGTTTCTATATACTGATGGAACAAGGCAAAGCGACACTAGAAGTATTGCTCCTTAATCCACACATTTTTGTATCTTATATTCATAAATACTGATTTTATGACCTTGTGATAGATTGTAGGATCTTTATATACAATGTGAAGAATTAATTAAAGAATAATTTGGTGCAAGCTGCAACTTTGATGCGGATGATGCAGCCCACAAGTTTGAAAAGATGGGCATTGTAGCTAGGGTATGATTGTGGTTCTTTTAGTCTTTTTTTATGTTATTAATTCATTACGAAGTATCAATAAAGTTAAAGATATCATAGACTATGGTCTTATTTTAATGATTACTTTTTCTGGATGCATGAAGTAGATGCTCCATATAAATTAAATATCATTCATTTTAGTCTTAATTTAAGATTCTTTTTTGTTGATGCATAAAGTAGATATTGTTTCATGGTTGTACACTTTTACATAGTTTATTCAATTTGAATGTAGGATTGGACTGGAAGGTACTACGACGTTGGTTTGAAGCATGGAAATGAGATCGTGTACCAACATTTGAAGTATTGGCTGACCTGACATGGCTACAGAGGTGAAGCAGTATGGTGCAAGCTTCAAGCTGGATTATAAATTGGTACATTGGAATTCAAGACTGGAGCATGAACACATAAGGCTGGTCAACAAGTTTTGGCAAGGACATACAAATTGTGACATGTGCCAAAAAAGGATGCTTGGTTATGCTAATTATTTGAACCCGACATTTACAAACACCAAACACACATTAGTCTTTGAATCTTTGGAAACTCTTATATTCAATTGTTTTTTAAAATTATAACATTTTGTTGCAGGTGGTAAAATATCGCTTTTTGAATATGTCTGTAAGGCGTGTTCTGTTATAGGTATGTTTTTTCTCCAATTTTAGTTGTATTGACAGTTAGACGTGGAAAATTTGACCCGTACACTCATAAATAGGTCAAATGATGTAATTGTTTGAATTGGACTAATTAGAATTGGATAATCGTTTATTGCAAAAACATGTTGGAAATGGTGTATGTTTGCGCCTTTACTGTGTGGATCTATATGAAAAAAGTTTCTTCCAGCCACTCCTAAGTCAATAATTTAAAACTTATATTTGTCTCTTATTTGCAGCACCATCAAGACTGCTCTGGAGGAGAATATTATGTTCACTGTCATATTCAGTTCCACCTTACCCAAACAGGTGAACAATAATATTGTGACACACTTTTCGATGGTTGGATAATGTCACATTGCCCACGTGCAATTCAATGAAGAAAATGTTTACTTTAGTAAAGCTACTGAAATAATAGATTAACATCATCAGTGTAATCTACTAAACACATGCCAAAATTAACAATATGTGGCTTGAAAATTAGTAATGTGATGATATTTTCTGCGTAGATTTTAAGGATATATGACATGCTTCTGACCTCATCGTTGAGGAATATCAGCTTGAAATAGATTGCATATGCATCTGTTGAATATCATTTCCTCCAATACAAACCTTATAAGTATCTAACTAGAATTATTTTTTGATGCCTATGATTTCTGGTAACTATATTATGTATAGATTCATTGACCAACTATTTGTAGATTTTCAGGCTGCAGGAGAGTAGGGGGCATCAAAGAGGCAAAAGACAAACTAGAAAAGTGTGTGAAAGAACTTACATTGAGTTTGCATTTGGAGAAGCGAATAAGGGTAACATCACAATTGTCATTTAACTCTTCCACAAACTGCGTTGGACGAATCTCATCATGTGGTTAAGGAGACGCCAATCATAGATCTGGACACCAAAAGGTTGACAAGTTTGAAGGTAGACGCTTTAAATAGAATTAATTATTCTAGATGATATTTGGTATCAAAAAGTGGGGGTGGAAGTGTAGTAAACCGTACATTAATCTTGGATACATGCATAGAATGTGGTCGCTTAATTTATACATTTGTCTAGACTTTGCTGCAAATTCAATAATATGACACTTTTTAAGCCTTAAGAAGAACTACTTTCATTGGACAACGACATGGAAAATTCAAATCCATTTCTAATGTATATCTATTCTCACAGGGACATGTTCTTCATACTAAGGCGGGGAAAACAATATTATAGTAGCAACAACACCTTGAATTGAAAGAGAAGGTTTACGGCATAAAGAATACTGGAGTAGCATGTCCTACACTTGAAAAATGATGTGAGTGCAGCAGCAGGCGGGGTTGTTTAGCTATGGAGTTGGTGTATGCAAGATTCTCAAACACAGGCTTTAGATAAATAATGCAGCTGGTATGTACCATAAACTTCATATGTATAAGTTATCAAGTATTCTAACATTTTTATGAACGTCATTGTGTTCAATGATTCCTTTCATACAGTTTTTGGTAGGAAGGAAAATACTTACACCTAATTATCTCACACATGTCTTTGTTCAGCAATAAGAGTAATGTGGTGGCCAAACCTTTTTTAAAACGTCTGCAATTTTATTACACTTGAAGCAAAAAAAACATGTCTGTTTTGTAGGCATGTTTGATACAAGTTTAATGTTTTATTTAGTATATTTGATACAAGTTTAATGTTCTAATTAGGACTCATCTTTCTGTTCAAAGGAAAGATCAATAAATGTCTGGTTTGTTGTCGAAATATGATTTATGTGTGTAGGATGAACCTGAAACAACAAAGGATTTTGGAAGTCAAGAAGATCTCATTTGTTGAGGATTGCTTTTCGGCAGTTTTTGTTGACAGAAATTTCTTCATATAGTACTTTTGCTTATGCTGATTATGTCAAGAAAAGTCATTTGATTCTAAGCTTCGAAGAAACTTGTAAGCAAAATGTCGAATATATAAATCTTTGACAAAAATACTACTGTAGCATTTAATGTTAGATGACATTTGTGGTCGTGTCAAGAGCAAGAAAGGTTTGAAGGTGTTTTATTGCGACAAACATGGCAATTACACAAACCCCATGAACAAATATCGTTTACAAAGAAGTTGATCCATTCTATATTTGAATTCGCAGCATAGATTTGTATTAAAATAAACGTTTCATTATTTTTTTCAATATATATTACAGGTTTAATCTTTTCATTCTTTGGCATGTTCGTTTCGGGGGGATGATGTGTAAAAATCTAGTATAAATATATATATATGTACTGTATATATTTATGTATGTATTATTTATATGTATGAATATTATTATGTATGGTATATATATTGTATGTATATATATATGTATGTATTATATATGTATGTTATTATATATGTATAACACACACACACACACACACACACACATATATATATATATATATATAGAAGCTGGATTGATTGAGAAGGTTTTTATTTTGAGAAGATTGAGAAGGTTTTCAAAAACGATAGATGTTTAACTTTGATTCAAGTTTTTCAAGCGTGTAACTCATTTTAATGCAATTTTAATTCAAAATGTGTAAAAAAATATTGAATCAATGTTAAAAATCTTTTGATTTTGCGATATAACTACAATACTGAATTATTTGTACAGTTTTAATGAGTCTTTACCATAACTCGATTTTAACAATGATTTGTGAATCAAATTTGTGATTTATAGATTCGCTTCATTATTAAATGATGTTTACTTGTGAATCAAATCAAAAAATATGAATCAATTTGCTCAAATGAAGATTTCTCAATCTTCTCAAAATAAAAACTTTCTCAATGGAACCAGAGCATATATATATATATATATATATATATATAGGGAAGGGATCAAGTGAGAAGAAAAAATTTAATGAGAAGAATAAGCCACACATTTTAAATATGAAAGATAATTTTAAGGGGAGATGCATGTATTTTTATAGGTGCATCTGAAATTTGTGGTTGTAGTTTCTTCTTATCATTCTCATTATAAGTTTTCTTCTCATTTGATCCTTACTCTCTCTCTCTCTCTCTCTCTCTCTCTATTATATATATATATTTATATATATATATATATATATATATATATATATATATATATATATATATATATATAATGCGGACCGTTCTTTGCTGACCCTTTTTGTTTGTACAGAACTTACAGATCCACTTTAAATCCAATTAGATTAAAGTATCATACTTTTTTTATTTATTTTCAAATGGGTATAATAGTTCACAAACACATTTTGCATTTTTTGATTTTTTTAATTAAAAAAAAGCGTTTTTTAAAACCTTTTAATTTTTTGGGAATTAATTTTTTTTATATATTTTTTTAGTTTATACTGTTTTTCAAAGGAAAAAAAAAAAAAATGTAGTGCATATAGTTTTTTTTATATTGTATATTCCTTGTTTCTAGTGTACTTTTTTAACTTAAGTTTTTGGTAATTACACATTTTGTTTTTTTGTTTGTGCACATTCTTTAATCTTCAAAATTTATAACACAAAATATAAAAAAAAAATTGATATCAAATGAAATACATTTCAAATACAAATAACAAACCAAAAACATAAATACACAAAAAAATTTGATATCAAATAAAATACATTAGAAATATAAATCCAACTATACCCACGTTGTTCAAAAACATGTGTGCACTCTTCGAAAAACATATGTGCACGTTTCATTTTCTCTCTCAAATTCATTAAATCATATGAACACCATTCCAAGAACATATGTGCACCCTGCGCTTTTTCGTCAATATCATTAGAACATATGTGCACGACTTCCAAAAACATATGTGCACGCTGCACATTTTTTGTGAGCACCTGATCTTGCTTTAACCGTGTATTGAAAATAACATACATGATCATTATAATTACAATTTCAGATATAGTATCGCATACTTGACACCTTTTTAAACAACTAACATATATGCACACTTATTGTCAATTAGGATAACTTTTTAAGACTATATATATACTAATAAAACATATATGAACACACAACGAAATCAACAATAGCATTATAGCAATTAAAATCACATGCAGACTCATACCACCATATGAATGATGTACTCAAATCACTTTTACCACATAATAAACAAAGTCAGTAGCCACAATTACTTCAATTGCTTTTTTCCACTTAAACAAAAACATTAGCCACAATCACATGCAAATTTGGATCTAGAGAATGATGTACTCAAATCACTTTTACCACATAATACACAAAGTCACAACCCTTTTCGCTAGAAGTATCGTTAGACATAGATTATACAAAAAAGTCTTCTCTCCATCAAAAGTTATCAAGCTTTTCAAATATCATGACACACTTTATAGTTAATATCTTCGGTCAAACAAAATACTGTAATTCATAACCATTAAATAAAAATATACGATCCATGAATAAAGAAACATATATATAACAAAAGTTCACTCACATTAGCAATAGAAATAAATTACAAAACATTAAAAAAAATACCAGTTATGTTAACATATATGATAATTACAGTTTCTACGTAATTAAATCAAAATTCAAAAATCAAATAATTACAGTTTCTACGTAATCCAATTGCAAAAAACAAACCTGTTTGTGAAGGTCACTTTTCAACGAGAATTGATATGAGCTTTCAATTCACATCTTATTTAAACCTTCTACATAATACAACATGAAATAATTAATATATAAGAAAAGTCTAGACCCATCACTATGAATAAAATAGTAAGGAGATGAGAGATCAAAGGTTCCGAGTGCAGCGGATCTAGACCATAGAAAAATTGACGAAGGTGATTGTAAGGATAATTTGGAATGAAGGATTATTGATTATATTTAATTTATCTTAAATCTAAATGACACTTGGAATGAGGGGTTATTGTTTAGATTAATGTTGTTTTTCGAAGATGAGGAGAGTGGTTTTTTAGGCGATTGAGGATAAGGAGAGAAGACCAAATTTTCGATTTTTTACTAATATCGAATTTTTTTGATATTTTTCAGAAATATCAAAAATTTGCGAAAATTATCAAAAAATTCAAAAATTTGCTATTTTTCAAAAATATCAAAAATTTGCTATATTTCGCAAAAATATAGCAAATTTTTGATATTTCGTAGAAATATCAAAAAATTTCGAAAATTTTGATAATTTTCGCAAAATTATGGATAAAATGTGCGAGATTTTTAGTTTTTTGCGAGATTTTCTTGCGATTTGGTAAAAACGTGATTATATGTTTTTTCTCCTTATTTCGTTGTTTTTCACTAAAAAACTCGAATTTGTTCACAAAAACCTCAATTTTGCCATGAAATCTTGCAAAGAAACCGTCAAAATACGTGTATGTAAAGGAGGTGCATGGGAAAGAGTAGATGGTGCGTTGGAGTATATGCCATTAAATTGTGTAAAACGTACACTAATTTTACCATTGTTGTCATCATATTTATCTTTACTAGAATCGGTATCCGAGAGGCTAGAAATCGATGTTAATAGTCGTTATGGTACTTAATATTGTGATAATAAGATTGTTAGAGGTATGTGTCAACTATACATTTAAGCCTTTACTTTTGAGGGTTTGATCTTGGGGTTTTATATAGGCTCGAAAAATCCACCCACATGGTGTCAACAATAACTTTTCGCATATTCCTTTGGGGTCTGACTTTGGGGTTCTATTTAACATCCGATATCATCACCGAGCTTTTTACCTCAACAACATTTTTCATTTGTTCTTTACTATCAAATGTATCATGTAACAAACGACTAGATATGTTCCATAACTCGTACCTTTTGTTCTTAATATCTTAGGACCGTGTTTTTTGCGCAGTGAGGCATATTCCAATATTTATACCACCGTTACAATTCCTTGTTCTCATTATGGGTGTTGTTCTATCATCATCAAATTTCACTACCCTCCTCATCAGATTCAATAACTTCTCATCATCAGATGCCCTACTCTAAATCGCCTGATAATCTTTTTCTTCCAAAAAACACTAGGTTTTTTGTGTTTTGGTGAACCAACAATCTGTTTATTTTTACGATTATCTGAATCACTTTGAGGATCCTGCATATGATACCCAGAAATCCTAGGAAATTTTTACACAGATTTTCAGTATAATTGAATGTGAAAAATCTATGACATTTGTTGATAACTAGGAAGATTTTGATAAAAACCACCACTAACAGGAAATACAGGCATTTGTGTTTGGTGAATTTGGATTGGGGCATGGATATTGCGGTTTGAATTATTCATTTACAGACGGTAGGTAAGCCATGAATAAAATTGCTTTGTTGATTGCTTCCCGTAGTTGATGATTGCCTACCATTTACACTAGAATCAACAATACACAACATAACAATTCTATTACTTTTAACAACAAATTCCATAAATTCATTGACTTCCAAATCATCACATACCTCTAAATATCATTATAACGAATTGTAAGTTTACCATAATCGATCTTATATTAGCATTCGATTTCTAGCTACTCGGATACGCTTCTAGTAAACATGAATATGATGACAACAATGGTAAAATTAGTGTACGTTTTACACAATTTAATGGCATATACTCCAACGCACCATCTACTCTTTCCCATGCACCTCCTTTACATACACGTATTTTGACGGTTTCTTTGCAAGATTTCATGGCAAAATTGAGGTTTTTGTGAACAAATTCGAGTTTTTTAGTGAAAAACAACGAAATAAGGAAGAAATAACAATATAACACGTTTTATCCAAAATCTGCAAGAAAATCTCGCAAAAAACTAAAGGTCTCGCACATTTTATCCACAATTTTGCGGAAATTATCAAAAATTTCGAATTAGTTAACCCCTTATTAGTTGACTTAATCACCAATTAGTTAACCCCTTATTAGTTGGACGGTTTATCAAAAGAGATAACTTGAAATTCCTATCTTGCCCTTTTAGCTTTAGAAGTAATACCTTCATCTTTCTTTTAATTACATAAATGACATCTTGCATTGATATGATGTACATCATGCATTATTGAGAGTAAAAAGGCTGGTTCTGTACAAAAAAGTGGTTCTGCAAAGAAAATCCCACTATATATATATATATATATATATATATAGAGGAAGGTTAAAATAAAAAGACAAATATTCGTGAGAAGGATAAATTTTTTTTTTTTTTAAAGTTCTCAAAAAATTCCATTAAATCAGGTATGTTGTTGCATAAAACTTTTGTAAAAGAAGTTTTTCTAATTTTGAGTTTTTATACGTTTTTTTAATGCGCAAAAAAAGAAATTTTGATGCACAAATTTTTCGACTTGTTATAGTTTGATGCGCAATAAAATTTTGATGCAAAAAGTCAAAAGAAGTTGGGTACAAAAACGAATTTTTGATGCACAAAAAACCGATTTAATGCACAAACGTTTTTTTAATAAAAAATTTTCGGCAAAACTATCCACTTTTAGAAAAACTTCATTTACAACTTTTTCATGCACCAACATACACGATCTTGTGGAATTTTTTCAGAATTTTTTGAGAACTTTAAAAAAAAAAATCTTTTTATCCTTCTCACGAATATTTGTCTTTTTATTTGATCTTTATCCTATATATATATATATATATAACATACACATATATATATACATATATATATATATATATACAATGAAAAATATTTACTCGCTATAAAATTAGTCAACGGGTACCCGCCGCCACATTACGCGGGTACCCTGCTAGTTATATATTACATATAA
The DNA here is from genome assembly GCA_026074375.1 of Tanacetum coccineum. Lineage (NCBI taxonomy): Eukaryota > Viridiplantae > Streptophyta > Magnoliopsida > Asterales > Asteraceae > Tanacetum > Tanacetum coccineum. The sequence continues at coordinate 362 of BQNB010087711.1, read as the reverse complement.
AAGAGATTGGTATCTCTCTCCTATTAATTATTTAATAATATATATATATATATATATATACTACATATTTAAGTAATATGTATTTATATGCACATAGTACAAGCTAATATAACACGTCGGTTACAAAACTTGAATTTAATGTTGTCATTATGATCATCTTCACTATTAATTTAATAGAAATATGTTCAAAAATAATTAAAATAAATACCATTAAAGTCCAAAAATTAATATGAAATAGTTTGCGATAAAGTTATTCTCTAAAATTTTCGTCATACGTAAATTTGTTATCAAAAAAAATATGTAATCGAAAAATATAGCTCGCCAAAAATATGATTACAGGGTACTCGCCGCCGCATTGCGCG
>BQNB010087710.1:0-27851 GCA_026074375.1 Tanacetum coccineum | reverse complement strand
CACACATAAAGTCCTTACATACCTTAAATTAATCCCGATTAGCTAAACCATAAACTTGGCTAGTTTTGCCGAACTAGCACCTAATTAGCCCTTAATTCAATCATCATAAGTCTAATCTTCCTAAACCTTTATTATCAACTTCCACATAACACATATATGATATAATCAACATAATCTCATATTAAAACCAGTTTACTTACCTTGACTCCAAGCTAAGAACATCGAGAACACCAACATCATCAACATCATCATCATCCAAAGCTTTTCTTTCTAAACCATGATTTTACATATTAAAAAGATATTAATAACATGGGTTTATTCAACCATTACTTACCCAATTTCCATTCTTAACCATTATATGAACATATCTTGATCATATGATGTAAAACTCAAATCTTTATACTTAATCCTCAATTAATCTTATCCCTTTATCAATAACATCTTAATTATTGATTTATACTATTAATTACCTAAAATTCCCCAAATTGGTTACATGAACCCTAATCCTTAATTCTTCTAAATAACTTAATAATAGATACTTACTTGGGTAGGATCATTACTAGGGCTTAATTCCTTGATTGGAGTCACAATTCATACTCAGTTAATCTTTTGAGATCACCTTAGTCTTTCTCCTCTTCTTCTTGGTTCGACACATACCAGACACCAACACAGCTCTAAAACATTTTGGACAACTCCAGGGAATTACAAGACTTACTAGATATATATATTAAGTATGACACTTTAGTCAAATGACACCTTTGGTCCTTCTAATCCTTTTCATTCTTATATGTAACACATCAATCTTCCTAAACCCATTTACATATTATTTATACTTATAGTTTGACTAACCAATCATATAACATCTTCAAACTTATAAAAGTCATAGTCAAACTTATTCTATGGCATTATCGTAATAAAATACCTAAAAATTAGTTTTGGGGTGTTACAAATCTATCCCCCTTATTTAGATTTCGTCCCTGAAATCTCTTCGTCTAATATAAATCAAGACTTTGTCACATTGACTTCTCATTACATCTTAGTATTATCAAACATACACTTAGCTAATTGTATCAACCTATATGGTTTTGCAACTCTAGCCATGGTATCATACCTCTAATTATCCTTATTCCGTTCTATTTCTTGCTCATTCCTATCATACTTACACCTTTTCTAATGGCAAGCATCATTTATGTGACATTTATCATTTTGGATTCTTTAATTTTAGTAGCTTTTTCTCTATATTATTATCTTCTCATTCATTTCTTTTCTTAATTTTCATTAAAAACTACATGTCACTTGAGAAATTGCATTGTCTTGACTTATCATAAGTTAAAATTAGTCAATACTTTCATAATTACCGAAGCCATCTTGACATTCCTTTTATCATTTACATTATCACACTTTGCTTTTGTTACTTTTTTAGTTAATTCTCATCAAGGACTACAAGTCACTTGAGAAAGTTCAATACTTTTGTCTACATAATTTTAAACTTCAACTAATACTTTCACATTTCACTTAAGGGTGCTAATACAACTTAGCGACCACCATAACCATTACTTACATTGAAATCATTCCATAAGGCATATTATAACATCAATTAAATTTTCATCCTTAGTCCTATACTCCTAACATCTTAGACTTAGTTTTCTCTCTAAAGTTTCTACTAAAGGTCGCATTCTAACTCTTATTTCGCCTATCTTATTTCCTATGATGTCTAACTAATTTTAGACTTCCATTTTCTACTTCCCTAATTCCTCTCATGTGTCAGGAACACATAAGCCCACTCGTCCATACTTCTTTATTTACATTGAGAAGTGTCCCAATAAATGCAAATAAGGAAGTATAAACTTATGGTTCGGTGATTCATAATTTCTTTATTTAAATGAAAAGGCGTCCCAATCCATTTAAATAAGGAGATTGTGAATCATCCTACTTACACACTTCCGAGCTAACACTCTAACTTGCTTAAATCTTCATTACTTTCCATTTATCTCATATTAATACTCATTTATTGTAACGCCCCGACCCTAAAGGGTAGAAGTATTACAAATATGGTGTGACATCAAAGGCATACATAATCATAACACAAGCATAAACAGCGGAAGTCTTAAATAAATAACCAAAGGAAAATAAGTCAACATGACTTAAGGTACATAAGTTCTTCAAAGACAAACATATCCAAATGAAATAACCAAAATAACGAAGGTCTCAAAAAGTAACAAATCATATATCAAAACTAAGATCTCTAGGGTAAGTCCACACTCAGCACTCATATCCCGAAAGCAACCCCAGCTCCTAGCTTAGATACCTGCCGCAGGAAAAGAAAGTGCGGCTGAGCTTACAAAACCCAGTAAACAAATATATAATCGAACGCAAAAGATAACGGACAATCAAAGGATACGATACAAGGTGCAAAGGATATCACAAGACATGATCAAAGGAATACAAATATAAGGTAAGACAAATCAGAAGTCAATTCATAGATTAAGGTAAGATATCAAAATCAAATCAAGTCCAATTACCAAGCCCAAACAAATCATATCATAGTAACCATGGAGTCGCGAACTCCAAAATTGTGAAAGACGTGGAATGCACCCATACATCAGTCACCAAATATACATATATCATAATGTCATAATCCATCGAATACAAAACAAATCTAGGATGCATCCATACGCCCCTTAAACAAATAATAATCTTCATAATGCGCATATAATATCAAATGGGGGACGGTGTGAGAAATCACTCACCCACACATGAGTCATGCCAAAGGTGCATCAATGACACGGCCATGTTACCTTCATGGCTAGGAAACAAATAGTGGCTCGGGTCTCAAACTGAAGGGTTCAAAGCAAAGTCATATCAAAGTTTATTTCAAAGGAATCATAGCAAAGGTTCAATGCCAAAGGTTCAGATATCAAAGGTAGCATAGCAGGGTTCAAATAGAACATAATAACAGATCATATAGAAGAACCAAGATAAAAGGCTCAGAGCAAATGTAGCAAATCACATAAGTAATCAAAGATAGAGAGGAATATGTCATGAGAAACCTTAACGATAAGGTCAGAATATCTGTACCTTATTCCGAAGCAAAGCAATAATCAAAGAAAACACCACAGGAAATCAAAATCACTCCCTCTTGACCGAACCTAAAGAAATGATGAATTCGAATTACAAACCATTCATTTAAGTTATACTTTCCATTTTTAGTAACTTTCCATTTTTAGTAACTTTCCATTTTTAGTAACTTTCCATTTTTAGTAACTTTCCATTTTTAGTAACTTTCCATTTTTAGTAACTTTCCATTTTTAGTAACTTTCCATTTTTAGTAACTTTCCATTTTTAGTAAGTTTCCAAAATTAGTAATATTCATCATTTGAGATTCTATTAAGTATTTTGAATAGTTTAGGGACTTAACATGTCAACCTTACAAGTTTAGGGTTAAATATGACAACTTTCCATATTTTAGGGTTTAATATACAAAATCAACAATTTTCAAGGTTAAAAGTGTAAATATCAAAGTTTCACATTTTATTCAGATTATACCTTCCATTTTCTGTATTTACAAGTCAAACCCTTAATTTACACAATTTACATATTTAGCCCTTTTTGTTTATTAATTATTTAAACAATATCTTTAATTATCCATAATTACAAAACAAGTCCTTATAGATTCAAATATGACAAATTCATACTTTATACATTAAATACTAACCAAACCTTCCACTTTTCAGAATTTACAATTTCAGTCCCTCTATTTTAATTAATTAATTTCTAATTACTTATTATATGTAATTAACCATTTTAATCCAAAATAATATCAATATGACATTTTATACCCCCCAACTTATTTTATACAGAATATAATAAGTATAATAACATGTAACATGTTAAAACCGACCCCATAGTTTATCAGAAATTACAAAACAAGTCCGGATACGTTAAGTAAATAATTCTGGCTAATCACTAAACACCTAATAAACTTTTTCCCCAAACATTTCCCAATTTTTATACAATCATTAGCCTTAAAAGAACCTGGAAAAAATATTAAAACCCTAACCCTAATTTTATTTCTTTCCTTTTTCCTTTTATTCGAATTTGGTAAAAAATTAAATCCCCAAATAATTATTTGAATCCTTTCTAAATTTTTCCAACAATTTTTCTGAGTCATATATGATATAAACAACCTTAGAAAAATATAAAACCAATTTTACAAATATTATAAATGCCGATTTCATAACTAGGTAAAAATTAGGGTTTCGAACATGTTTTAATTATTTCGACCAAAATAACATGCAGATAATTTTTTCTTCAAGCATAGAACGAATAATATGATGAAAAATGAGAACCTTTGATGACCCTTGATGATTTTATGATTTTATGAACCCGGTAGAGCTTTTCGAACCCAAAACAATAATCAAAATCAAACCAAGCCTTATAAAATCTTCTCACTATTTTTCCCACAATCCTTGAACTTCAAATCACCTTAGAAAAATTCGTCCTTGCCTTGTAAAAATCTTATGTGCCGCCTCTTGATTTTTAGGGTTTTCGGTTTTATTGTTTTTAGATTTTAACAAATGAAATTGTATAAAAGGTATAACTCTATTATTTGGCCGAAAATATGGCTTCTAGAATAGACTAAAATCAGATTTAAAATTAGCCAAATTATTTTGTAATTATCTTACTTTATTTTATTTAATTTGTAATGTTTAATTAAATAAATACATATTAGTAATTTTCGGCATAAATACATATACATATAAATTTTAATTATTTTTCTTGTATAACATAAAGTATTTTAATCTTACAAAAATTTCATAATTGCTATATATTGTATTTTCATAATTTCTAACACTTAAATGAATTTTATTTAAGCTTTTATGAAATTTTCTTGCATTAGGGGTATTTTGGTAATTTTACACTTGTTGAGATTTTTAGGTTTTACAACTTCTTCCCCTCTAAAAAAAATTTTCGTCCTCGAAAATTGAAATGAACCGGAATGAAAACGAAATGAGAACGAAACGAAAACATACCGAACTAGACAAAGAAATGAGGATAACTAGCTCGCATAGACTCTTCGGTCTCCCAGGTAGCCTCACGCTCTGGGTGATTCTTCCAAAGAATCTTCACAAAAGGAATAACTTTGTTTCTCATGACTCTCTCTTGACGATCCAGAATGGATTCAGGTTCCTCGGACAAAGACATATCAGGCTGAATCTGATCAAAAGGATAAGATGCGACATGCAATGGATGATAATGGTATCCCCTCAAAAGAGATACATGAAAGACATCGTGAACGTGCGATAACTGCGGAGGAAGCGCCAGACGATACGAAACCTCTCCAATACGTTCCAAAATCTCAAACGGACCAATGAATCGAGGACTGAGCTTGCCCTTGATCCCAAAACGTTTAACTCCTCTGAATGGCGAAACCTTCAGAAATACACGATCTCCAACTTGAAACTCTAAGTCACGTCGATGCTTATCAGCATAACTCTTCTGTCGCGATCTAGCCTCTTTCAATTTCGATAAGCTCCGGACCTTCAATCAAACGCTCACCTACTTCATCCCAGCAAATAGGTGCTCGACATTTTCTACCATACAAAAGCTCGAAAGGTGCTGCCTTGATGCTAGCATGCCAACTATTATTGTAGGCAAACTCCACCAAGCACAAATATTCATCCCAACTACCTGTCCATTCCAAAGCACAAGCCCTCAACATATCTTCCAAAGTCTGAATGGTCCTCTCTGACTGACCATCGGTTTGAGGATGAAATGCTGTACTGAACTTAAGACGAGTTCCCCAAGCTTTCTGTAATCCTTTCCAAAAATGAGACGTAAACTTCGGATCTCTGTCAGACACAATAGAAGTCGGAGTACCATGCAGTCTAACAATTTCCTGTTTGAAAAATCTCCGCCAACTTACTAATACCGTAGTTCTTCCGAATGGGTAAGAAATGAGCAGACTTGGTTGGCCGCTCAACAACCACCCAAATCGCATCAAGTCTTTTCTGAGTGTAGGCAAACCATAACGAATCCATGAAATCTTCATCCATTTTCCACATAGGAATCTCAACGGCTGTAACAACCACTAGCCTTTGATGTTCAATTTAACCTATTGACAAGTCATACATATTGGACACAAACGTAGCCACGTCTTGGCTTCATGCCTTTCCACCAAAAGTTACTGTTTCAAATCCCTGTACATCTTGGTTTTGAACCTGGATGAATAGTAAATGGAGAACTATGAGCTTCCGTCATAATCTTCTCGCGAAGTGTCTGATCATTAGGAACACATAGCCTATCTTCAAACCACACAACGCCTTCATCATCAACCCTGAACTCAGTATGTTTACCGTCTTCAACATTCTGCACAATAGCCCACAACTCACCATCGTCCCTTTGAGCTTCTTTGATCTGTAGCATGAGGTTAGACTCTATCCTCATACTCGCCCAATAGCCATCAGAACCTCGTACACATAGTTCAACATCCAAACGCTCTAAATCATGAAGGATCCTGGAATCAAAACAAGCTATCATCCCAGATTTTCGACTAAGTGCGCGGCGAACCACATTAGCTTTGCCTGGGTGGTACTGATGTTAGTGTCATAATCTTCAGAAGTTCGAACCATCTTCTCTGTCTCATTTTAATTACTCGCTGAGTAAAAATATATTTGAGACCTCTTATGATCTGTAAATATATCAAAAGCTTGCACCATACAGATAGTGTTCCTCCAGATCTTTTCATATGCAGAAAACTACAGCAAAGCCTAACTCAAGATCATGGTTGGAATAATTTACTTCATAAGGCTTCAGTTGTCTTGAAGCGTAGGCGATCACCTTCCCATGTTGCATCAAAACACAACCCAAACCTTTCTTCGATGCATCACTGTATATCTGAAAACCACCAGAACCTGATGGAAGAGTCAATATCGGAGCAGACACCAATCTCTGTTTCAATTCCTCAAAACTCTCCTGACGCTCATCTCCACACAAACTTCTCACCCTTTCTCATCAGCAGGGTAAATGTAAAGCTAATCGTGAGAAACCCTCAACAAAACGTCGGTAATAGCCAGCAAGCCCCAGAAAACTCTCACTCTGTCACCGTAGTAGGTCTCGGCCATTTGGTGATAGCTTCAACCTTTGATGGATCCATAATGATGCCGTCTGCAGATACAATATGACCAAGGAAAGCGACTTGCTGTAACCAGAACTCGCACTTCGAAAACTTCGCATACAACTTCTTCTGTCTAAGAATCTCCAACACAATCCGTAGATGTTGCTCATGCTCTTCTTCAGACTTAGAGTAAACGAGGATGTCGTCGATGAAAACAATAACGAACTTATCAGGTACTCGTGGAAAAATACGGATAATCAAATCCATAAACCAGCAGTGAGCATTTGTCAGACGAAGTGCATAACCAATAATTCGTAGTGGCCATAACGCGTACTAAAAGCAGTCTTAGAAATATCCTGCTCTCTCATACGAAGCTGATGATAACCAGATCGCAATCAATCTTAGAAAAATATTTAGCCCCTTGCAATTGGTCAAACAATCGTCGATTCGCGGAAGAGGATAGCGGTTACGAATTGAATAACGTGTTGAGTTCGCGGTAATCAATACACAACGCATCTACCATCCCTTCTTCTGTAACAAATAAGACCGGTTGCAACCCACGGTGAACACTGGGTCAATAAAACCAATTCTCAACATCTCCTGATAACAACTTCTTTCCAATTCAACAGGTGCCATACGATATGGAGCCTTTGAGATAGTTTCAGCGCCGGGAATTAACTCAATGCCAAATTCAATCTCTCTAGCCGGAGGAAGTCCAGGAAGTTCATCGGAAAAACATCAGCGAATTCACGAACAACAAAAGATTTTCAATATTAGGACTCTCCAAAGATGAGTCCACCATAACAGAAGCCAGAAAACCATGCACCCATTAGAATCAAGGTACGTGCCTTCATCGCAGAAGATGACTTAACGACTTAAGCGGTGAGGATACCATGATAAACAAATTCAGGTTGGCGAACGTTACCAAAGATCACAGTCCTAGCATAGCAGTCAATGGTAGCTCGATGAGAAGCCAACCAATCCATGCCAAGAATCACATCAAAGTCGAGCATATGAATAGGAAGTAAATTCGCAGGACGAATACGATCATCAAAACGGAGAGGACAATTAACATATTCATGGTCAATGAGCATATGGTTCTTCATTGGGGTTGAAATGATTACACGTTCTCTAATGGTGTAAGGATTCATATTAAGTTTCTAGCAAAAGTGGTAGGATAAATAGAATGTGTAGCCCCAGTATCAAATAAACGAAGGACATACGATCATCATGTAGATATTACCGAAGAAAGTACTATTAACCGTATTCATCCATCTAAACGATTGAAGAAAAACGATTAGCAAACGAAAACAAGATAGGTTACGGAAGAGAGTTACGCAGAAGGAACCTAATGTCTAACCCAATCCTCACGGGTCATAGGCCTAAGCTCTAAGGTCATAAGAACCTCGACATGATTAAAACCTGGCAGCCTCGTGATACCATAATTGTAACCCCCGACCCCGAAGGGGTAGAATTTTTACAAATATGGTGTGAACATCAAAAGCATAACACAATCATAACACAAAGCATAAACAGCGGAAGTCTTAAATAAATAACCAAAGGAAATAAGTCAACAAGACTAAAGGTACATAAGGTTTGGTCAAAGGATAAACATATCCAAACAAAATAACAAATGTCTTGAAGGAAACAATTCGTATATCAAAACTAAGATCTCTAGGGTAAGTCCACACTCAGCACTCATAACCCGAAAGCAAACCCCAGCTCCTAGCTTAGATACCTGCCGCAGGAAAAGAAAATGCGGCTGAGCTTACAAAGCCCAGTGAACAGATATATATAATAAACGAAAGCAAAAGAAATCGGAAATCAAGGATATGATACAAAGGTACAAAGAAACACAGACATGATCAACGGATACAAATATAAGATAAGACATCATCATAATATCCATCAAAGGGTAAGGTAAGATGAATCAGAATCAAATAGGTTAAGTTACATCACCAAGCCCAACAAATCATATCAAATGACCATGAGTCATGGCTCCAAGTCTTATGGTAAAGACGTGGATTGCACCATCATCAGTCACCAAATATCCAAATATCATAATGTATAACCATAGCAAAACAAAAACAAATCTAGGATGCATCCATACGCCCCTTAAACAAATAATAGTCTTCATAGTGCACATATAATATCAAATGGGGGACGGTATGAGAAATCACTCACTCACACATGAGTCATGCCAAAGGTGCATCAATGACACGGCCATGTTACCTTCATGGCTAGGAAACAAAATAGTGGCTTGGTTCTCAAACTGAAGGGTTCAAAGCAAAGTCATATCAAAGTTCATTTCAAAGGGATCATAGCAAAGGTTCAATGTCAAAGGTTCAAATATCAAAGGTTCAAATATCAAAGGTTCAAATATCAAAGGTTCAAATATCAAAGGTAGCATAGCAGGGTTCAAATGGAACATAATAACAGATCATATAAGAAAGCCAAGATAAAAGGCTCAGAGCAAATGTAGCAGATCGCATAAGTAATCAAAGATAGAGAGAAAAGTGTCATGAGAAACCTTAACGAAAAGGTCAGAATATCTGTACCTTATTCCGAAGCAAAGCAAAATCAAAAAGAAGAAACACCCCCCCCCACAGAATAACAGAATCCACTCCCTCTTGACGAACCTAAGGAAATGATGAATTCGAATTTCAAACACATTCCTTTAAGTTATACATTCAATTTTTAGAAACGTTACCATCTTAGAAACTATCCATTTTAGTAACTTTCTATTTTTAGAAACTTTCCATTTTTAGTAACTTTCTATTTTTAGAAACTTTCCATTTTTAGTAACTTTCTATTTTTAGAAACTTTCCATTTTTAGTAACTTTCTATTTTTAGAAACTTTCCATTTTTAGTAACTTTCTATTTTTAGAAACTTTCCATTTTTAGTAACTTTCTATTTTTAGAAACTTTCCATTTTTAGTAACTTTCTATTTTTAGTAACATTCATCTTTTGAGATTCTATTAAGTATTTTAAATAGCTTAGGGACTTAATATGCCAAGCTTACAAGTTTAGGGTTAAATATAACAACTTTCCATATTTTAGGGTTTAATATGCAAAATCAACAAATTTCAAGGTTAAAAGTGTAAATATCAAAGTTTCTTATTTTATTCAGATTATACCTTCCATTTTATGTATTTACATGTCAAACCCTTAATTTTACATAATTTACATATTTAGTCCTTTTGGTTTTAATAATTTTACTTAAACATTATCTTTAGTTATCACAATAATACCATACAAGCCCTTATAGATTCAAATATAACATATCATACTTATAACATAAATTACAAACCAAAAACCCTTATACTTATCAGATTTACAATTTTAGTCTCCTCCATTTTCATTAATTACTCTAGATTACATAAATAATATGAAATTAACCATTAAATCCAAAATAATACAAAATGACATTTTTATACCCCCAACTTATTTTATACAGAATAAAATAAGTATAAACAACATGTATAAAACCGACCCCTAGTTTCAGAAATTTCAAAACAAGCCTATATACTCTTATATTCACAATTTCGGTTACAATTTAATCCCAAACCCTAATCCAAATTTTCCCAAACAAAAACAATTATATTACCAATCATTGGCATATTACACCTGTTAAAAAATAACAACCTAACCCTAATTCGTTTTAACCATTTCTTTCCCTTTTTCCCTCTTTTTTTCGAATTCTGGTAAATACAAAGAAACTCCAAAATCATTGAATTATTATAAATTATTCCAACAATTTTTATGAGTTTATGAGATAATAACACCCTCAAAACATTAAAAATAAATTAATTACCATAATTAATATGCCGATTTAATTTTCCATTTCTAAATTAGGTTTAATATGTATTCAATTTATAAAATCAAAAATAAAGTGCATGGACATTTTTCTCAGTTTATAAACATTCAATATGATGAAACATAAGTTATAAATACCTTTGATGGCCTTTGATGATTTTATGATTTTTATGACTCGTATAGCTTTTCGAACACCAAAACATACCAAAAATCGAATCAATCACTTCCAAGCTTTCCCAATATTTTTTCCCACACTCCTAGACTTCAAATGATCTTGGAAAAATTCGTACTGCCTTGGCAAATTTGTTTCCGTCACTTTGGTATTTTAGGGTATTGGTGCATTTGTTTTAATGATTTAACAAATGAAAAAGAAATAGAAGGATGTTATAAAACTTAATTGGCCGAGTCCCATGGGATTTAAAATAGGTTTTAAATCAGATTTTAATTTATTTTCATAATTATTTTTATATTTTATCCACATTTTATTAATTAATTGTTGGTAATGTATAAGTAATTAAATACATATATAAATTCGTCATATACCTATAATAATTTTAATTATTTTCATTGTAAAAATAAAGTATTTTAACCTTACAAAATTTTTTCATAATTGCTAAATATTGTATTTTCATAATTTTTAACATTTAAATGAATTTTATTTATGCTTTTATGAATTTTTCTTGCATTAGGGGTATTTTGGTAATTTCACATTTGTTGAGATTTTTAGGTTTTACACTTTCTTCCCCTCTAAAAAAAATTTTCTTCCTCAAGAATTAATGAACCGGAATAAAAACGAAATGAGAACGACATGAAAACATACACGAACTATAGACAAAGAAATGAGGATAACTAGCTCGCATAGACTCTTCGGTCTCCCAGGTAGCCTCACGCTCTGGGTGATTCTTCCAAAGAATCTTCACAAAAGGAATGGCTTTATTTCTCATGACTCTCTCTTGACGATCCAGAATGGATTCAGGTTCCTCGGACAAAGACATATCAGGCTGAATCTGATCAAAAGGATAAGATGCGACATGCAATGGATGATAAATGGTACCCCTCAAAAGAGATACAAGAAAGACAATCAAGAAACAATGCGATAACTGCGAGAAGAGCCAAACGATACGAACCTCTCCATACTTCCAAATCTCAAATGGACCAGGAATCGAGGACTGAGCTTGCCCTATGATCCCAAAACGTTTACCTCCTCTGAATGCGAAAACTTTCAAAATACACGATCGTCTAACTTGAAACTTCTAAGTCACGTCGATCCTTATCAGCATAACTTCTTCTGTCGGATCTAGCCTCATTTCAATTTCTCTATATCAAAAGCCAACTTCTCATGAGTAATCCGATACTCCTGTCCTTCAATCAACGGCTCACCTACTTCATCCCTTGTCAAAATTAGGTGCTCGACATTTTCTACCATACAAAAGCACGTAATGGTGCAGCCTGATGCTAGCATGCCACTATTATTGGTAGCAAACTCCACCAAGCCAATATTCGATCCCAACTACCTTTCCATCTAAAACTAGCCCTCAACAAATCTTCCAAGGTCTGATATGGTCTCCTCTGACTGACCAAAAGTTTGAGGATTAAATGCTGTACTGAACTTAAGACGATTTCCCAAGCTTTCTGTAATTCCTTTCCCAAAAATGAGAACGTAAACTTTGGATCTCGTCGGACACAATAGAAGTCGGAAGTACCATGCAGTCTAACGATATCCTGTTGAAAAATCACCGCCAACATACTAATACCTGTAGCACCTTCGAAAGGGTAAGAAATTACAGAACTTGTTACCATCAAACCACCACCCAAATCGCATCATGTCCCATTACTGAGTAGTAGAGCAAACCAGTACGAAGTCCATGGAAATCTAATCCATTTCACATAGGAATCTACAACGCTGTAACAACCACTAGCCCCTTTGATGTTCAAGTTAACCTGCTGACAAGTCATACATTTGGACACAAACGTAGCCACATCTTGCTTCATGCCATTCCACCAAAAGTACTGTTTCAAATCTCTGTACATCTTGGTTGAACCTGGATGAATAGTAAATGGAGAACTATGAGCTTCCGTCATAATCTTCTCGCGGAGTTCTGATCATTAGAGACACATAGCCTATCTCAAACCACACAACCCATCATCATCAACCCTGAACACAGTATGTTTACCGTCTTCAACATTCTGCACAATAGCCCACAACTCACCATCGTCCCTTTGAGCTTCTTTGATCTGTAGCATGAGGTTAGACTCTATCCTCATACTCGCCCAATAGCCATCAGAACCTCGTACACATAGTTCAACATCCAAACGCTCTAAATCATAAAGGATCCTGGAATCAAAACAAACTATCATCCCAGATTTTTTGACTAAGTGCGTCGGCGAACCACATTAGCTTTGGCCTGGATGGTACTGGATGTTGTGTCATATCTTTCATAAGTTCCAACCATCCTACTCTGTCTCATGTTAAGTTCCCGCTGAGTAAAATAAATTTGAGACTCTTTAAGATCTGTAAATATATCACAACTTCACCATACAGGAATTAGTGTCTCCAATCTTCAAATGCAAAAAACTACAGCAGCTAACTCAAGATCATAGTGGTGGATAATTTATCTTCATAAGGCTTCCATCTGCTTGATGCGTAGCGATCACCTCGCCAATGTTTGCATCAAAACACAACCAAACCTTTCTTCGATGCATCACTGTATATTGAAAACACCTAATGGAAGAGTCAATATCGGAGCAGACACCAATCTCCGTTTCAATTCCTCAAAACTCTCCTGACGCTCATCCGTCCACACAAACTTCTCACCCTTTCTCATCAGCTGGGTAAGGGGTAAAGCTAATCGGGAGAAACCCTCAACAAAACGTCGGTAATAGCCAGCAAGCCCCAGAAAACTTCTCACTTCTGTCACCGTAGTAGGTCTTGGCCATTTGGTGATAGCTTCAACCTTTGATGGATCCATAATGATGCCGTCTGCAGATACAATATGACCAAGGAAAGCGACTTGCTGAAATACCAGAACTCGCACTTTCGAAAACTTCGCAATACAACTTCTTTCGTCCTAAGAATCTCCAACACATCCGTAATGTTGCTCAATGCTCTCTTCAGACTTAGAGTAAACGAGGATTTCGTCAATGAAAACAATTAACGAACTTATCAAGGTACTCGTGAAAATACGGTTAACAAATCCATAAACAACAGGCAGGAGCATTGTCAGACCGAAGGGCATAACCAAGATTCGTAGTGGCCAAACGGTACGAAAAGCATTCTAGAAATATCCTGCTCTCTCATACGAACTGATGATAACCAGATCGCAAATCAATCTAAGAAAAATATTTAGCCTTGCAATTGGTCAAACAATCGTCGATTCCGGAAGATGGATAGCGTTACGATTGTAATACGGTTGAGGTCGCGGTCATCAATCCACAAACCATGCTCCCAACCTTCCCCTTATCTTAACAAATAAGACCGGTGCACCCCACGGTGAAACACTGGGTCTAATAAAACCATTCTCCAACATCTCCTGTAACAACTCTTTCAATTCAACAGGTGCCATACGATATGGAGCCTTTGAGATAGTTTCAGCACCGGGAATTAACTCAATGCCAAATTCAATCTCTCTAGCCGGAGGAAGTCCAGGAAGTTCATCAGGAAAAACATCAGCGAATTCACGAACAACAGAAAGATTTTCAATATTAGAAAACTCCTCCAAAGATGTGTCCATAACAGAAGCCAGAAAACCTTGGCACCCATGAGAAATCAAGGTACGTGCCTTCATAGCAGAGATGAGCTTAATGGACTTAAGCGGTGAGGAACCATGATAAACAAATTCAGGTTGGCGAACGTTACCAAAGATCACAGTCCTAGCATAGCAGTCAATGGTAGCTCGATGAGAAGCCAACCAATCCATGCCAAGAATCACATCAAAGTCGAGCATATGGATAGGAAGTAAATTCGCAGGACGAATACGATCATCAAAACGGAGAGGACAATTAACATATTCATGGTCAATGAGCATATGGTTCTTCATTGGGGTTGAAATGATTACACGTTCAATTAATGGTGTAGGATTCATATTAAGTTTCTTAGCAAAAGTGGTAGATATAATAGAATGTGTAGCCCCAGTATCAAATAAAACGAAGACAGTACGATCATCAATGTAGAGATTACCGTAGAAAGTACTATTACCGGTATTCACCATCTGAACGATCGAGAAAACGATTAGCAAACGAAAACAAGATAGGTTACGGAAGAGAGTTACGCAGAAGGAACCTAATGTCTACCCAATCCTCACAGGTCATAGCCTAAGCTCTAAGGTCATAAGACCTCGTCATGATTAACCTGGCAGCTCTGATACCATAAATTGTAACGCCCCGACCCAGAAGGGTAGAAGTATTACAAATATGGTGTGACATCAAAAGCATACATAATCATAACACAAGCATAAACAGCGGAAGTCTTAAATAAATAACCAAAGGAAATAAGTCAACATGACTTAAGGTACATAAGTTCTCAAAGGATAAACATATCCAAACGAAATAACAAATGTCTTGAAGGAAACAATTCGTATATCAAAACTAAGATCTCTAGGGTAAGTCCACACTCAGCACTCATAACCCGAAAGCAACCCCAGCTCCTAGCTTAGATACCTGCCGCAGGAAAAGAAAATGCGGCTGAGCTTACAAAGCCCAGTGAACAGATATATATAATCGAATGCAAAAGATAACGAAAATCAAAGGATATGATACAAAGGTACAAAGGATATCACAAGACATGATCAAAGGGATACAAATATAAGATAAGACAAATCAGAATATCAAATCATAGGGTAAGGTAAGATGAATCAGAAAATCAATTAGTTAAAGTTCAATCACCAATCCCAAACAATATCATATCAAATGAGACATGGAGTCATGAGCTTCCAAAGTCTGTTGAGAAAAGACGTGGATTGCTCCCAATCATCAGCACCAAATATCCAAATATCATAATGTCATAATCCATCGAATACAAAACAAATCTAGGATGCATCCATACGCCCCTTAAACAAATAATAGTCTTCATAGTGCACATATAATATCAAATGGGGGACGGTATGAGAAATCACTCACTCACACATGAGTCATGCCAAAGGTGCATCAATGACACGGCCATGTTACCTTTCATGCTGGAAACAAATATAGCTTGGTTACTCAAAACTTAAGTGTTTCAAAGCAAAGTCATATCAAAGTTCATTTCAAAGGGATCATAGCAAAGGTTCAATGTCAAAGGTTCAAATATCAAAGGTTCAAATATCAAAGGTTCAAATATCAAAGGTAGCATAGCAGGGTTCAAATGGAACATAATAACAGATCATATAAGAAAGCCAAGATAAAAGGCTCAGAGCAAATGTAAGTCAGATCGCATAAGTAACAAAGATAGAGAGACAAAGTGTCAATGGAGAAACCTTACGAAAAGTCAGAATATCTTGTACCTTAATCCGAAGCAAAGCAAAATCAAAGAAACACCACAGGAATAACAGAATCACTCCCATCTTGACCGAAACCTTAGGAAATGATGAATTCGAATTACAAAACCATTCATTTTAAGTTATACTTTCTATTTTTTAGAAACCTTCCATCTATAGAAACTAACATTTTTTAGTAACTTTCTATTTTTAGAAACTTTTCGCATTTTTAGTAACTTCTATTTTTTAGAAACTTTCCATTTCAGTACTTTCTATTTTTAGAAACTTTTCCATTTTTAGTACTTTCTTTTTTAGAACTTTCCATTTCTAGTAACTTCTATTTTAGAAAACTATCCATTTTAGTAACTTTTATATTTTTAGTAACATACATCTTTGAGATTCTATTAAGTATTTTAAATAGCTTAGGGACTTAATATGCCAACCTTACAAGTTTAGGGTTAAATATGACAACTTTCCATATTTTAGGGTTTAATATGCAAAATCAACAAATTTCAAGGTTAAAAGTGTAAATATCAAAGTTTCTTATTTTAATCAGATTATACCTCCATTTTATGTATTACAGTCAACCCTTAATTTTACATAATTTACATATTTAGTCCTATTTGGTTTAATTAATTACTTCAACATTATCATACATTATCCATAATACCGAACAATCCATTATAGATTCAAAATATAACAAAATCATACTTTATACATTAATTACTACCAAACCATATACTTTTCAGAATTTACAATTTTAGTCCCTCTATTTTCAATTAATTACTTTCTAATTACATAATAATATGAAAATTAACCCTTTTAAAATCCAAAATAATATCAAAATGACATTTTATACCCCCCAACTTATTTTATACAGAATATACTAAGTATAATAACATGTCTAAAACAGACCCCATAGTTTCAGAATTTACAAAACAAGTCCTTATACTCTTATATCACAATTCGGTTAACAATTTAATTCACAAAACCCTAATCAAATTTTTCCCAATCAACAAAACACAATTATTTACCAATCATTGGCATTAATTACACCTGGAAAAAATAACAAAACCCTAACCCTAATTCATTTTAACCATTTCTTTCCCTTTTTCCTCTATTTTCGAATTCGGTAAATACAAAGAAATCTCCAAAAATCATTCGAATTATTTATAAATTATTCCAACAATTTTTCTGAGTTATATGAGATATGAACAACCTCAGAAAAATATAAAATAAATTTTACCATATTTATATGCGATTAATTTTCATTTCATAAATTAGGTTTTGAATATGTTTCAATTTATAAAATCAAAATAAAGTGCATGGAACATTGTTCTAGGTTTTCCAAATTCAATATGATGAAACATAAGTTATAAAATTACCTTTGATGGCCTTTGATGATTTTATGATTTTATGAACTCGGTATAGCTTTTCGAACCCAAAACGATACCAAAAATCGAATCAATCACTTCCCAAGCTTCCCACTATTTTTCCCACACTCCTTAGTCTTCAAATGATCTTGGAAAAATTCGTCCTTGCCTTGGAAAATTCGTTTGCCGTCACTTTGGTATTTTAGGGTTTTGGTGCATTTGTTTTTAATGATTTAACAAATGAAAAATGAAATAAAGATGTGATAACTTATTTGGCCGAGTCCTAGGGGCTTTAAAATAGGTTTTAAATCAGATTTAATTATTTTCATAATTATTTTATATTTATCCACATTTTATTTAATTAATTTTGTAATGTATAAGTTAATTAAATACATATATAAAAATTCGTCTTATATACCTATAATTAGATTATAATTATTTTTCCATGTATACATAAAGTATTTTAGACCTTACAAAAAATTCATAATTCTAATATTGAAATTTTCATAATTTTTAACATTTAAATGAATTTTATTCATGCATTAATGATTTTTCTTGTTTAGGGTATTTGGTAAATTTCACATTTGTTGAGATTTTTAGGTTTTACATGCACAAACCGCAGTGTTCATCCAAATGACATATTATGCAGCCTTCAAGCCTAAACCTAAAAAAAATCTCTTCGAATAAGCTATTTGAGCACCAAAGAAGCTTCGAAATAGATAGTAATAAGCATATAAAGGGTTCTTTTATCAAAAGCTCTAATCTTTCTTGTCAAATAAGCGAAAACCAAACACCCCTTTATATTTACCCACGAACCAAATAAGATTAAAAATAAGTTTTATGATTTGTTTGGTTGCCAAAAATGTTACTAAACCATGGGACACTAAGCTAGAAACCATAGAAGAGAGAAAGCTTCAAGCTTTTGAACCACATAAGCCAAAACCAAACAAAAAAGCCGTGGCCTTTTCCTTATTAATAAGCCACGAATACACCACAAATAAGCAAACCACAAACACGAATTCCTCCTAGGCTCTGATGCCACTTTTTTAACCATAAAGAAATCTCTAACTAGTAACGATCCGGAGGCGAGCTGAGGATAGAAATGAAAGTAAGCCCATATTAGATAATAGAAGAGAGAAAGGGAAAGATGTTGTGTTTCTAGAGAGAGAACACACACACTTATGAGAATACAAAAAATACTCACACCCTCCTAATGGAGTATCGGAGGGTATATAAAGGCCTAGGGACACCTAACAATCTAACTAGATCATTATTAGCCCAACGAGTCACACTTATTAAACTATTGTAATTCCGTATAAGTCGACATATTTTAAGGCTAACAGAACCACTATAAATCATCGTGTTTGGTTTGCTTTCTCTTTTACATAATGCTATTTCTTTACTTTTTAATTACGCTTATATTGTGGCTTGATGTTTATGCTTGTGTTGTGACAACTTCCTCATTCTATGCTTTCCATTATTCATATAGTCAAGTTTGTTAGGGCATTTGATACAAAAGTTTTAAGATTTTAAACAGAAACGTATTCACCCCCTCTACGGTTTTCACAGGGTCTTTACGTTATACTAACTTTGTAACTATTGTAATAGGCTAGTCAAGGACACGGGCTCGAGGTTTAATCTAATATTGTATGTGTTTCAGGCCAAACGCCGATCAAAGCCAAGCCTGACCCAACTACACACAACCTAGGCATCACATAGGGTTTGTGTAGTATATATACACCTCTCCTTTCTATGGAGAGGTGGTTGGTTATTTGTTACTCATTTCATTTGCAAGAAATAAACTTCTTTCCACTCACTTTCTCTCTCTATAATTCTTTAACTTTCCCTCTCTAGATTTTCACCATTGATGTGCTTATGCTTTGTGAAAAGATGATTTAGGTTTGAGATAACACATACTCATATTACCTCATATGGTTCACTATGCTTCAAAGTCACATAAGAGCATCAGGTATGGTGGCATCCCAAATACCTATTTTTGGTGCCACTTCGGTGCCACCTCAGCATCCTCACTTTTAACACTCACACACAAAAATACCCCTTCACTCATAATACCGTTTTCACATGCCTAAAAGGGCCTGCCTATTATTTTATTTTTCATTTCAAACAAACTATATAAAACAAAAAAAATAAAAAAAAACAAAAGAAATAATTATATAGAACCAACCAATGGATCATCACCTTGATTCACCACCTTCTTCCTCACTACACACACTTACACACATAGTCACACACACACACTAAAACAAGAAAACACTCACACACACTAAAAAAACACAACACACACTAAAAAAACACAACACAAACACAAACGCATTTTAAATACATTAAAAAATAAAAAAGGAAAGAAAATTTCATCATTTTCCCAGTTTCACGCACGACAAATACTTGGTGTTTTTGCCAACTTGGCGTCTGGTATGTTGGCGGGTGTCTGACGGCCAAAAGCTCTATCAACATCTGACTTGTCATGGAGGAAGGGGGGGGGGGATTATTCACGATGGTCTAAGGGATGACTAATATCAAAAATAGGTACTGCAACATCGTTCGACAGTGTACATTAAGAGATTTCTTTTGAATGTCTTAATGCAAATGTGAATTGGATTCGTGCTTGATTGTTTTTTGGTATCAATATTCATTTCTCATCAATGGGTCTCCAACTCTCAAATTTCATATACGAATGGGACTTATGCAAGGCAATCTTTATCCTATGTAAATATAGTAGCGGAAGCGCTACAAATAATCACTAGTATAAAAGGCATGTGCTAAAGGGTATCGTCAGCATCTTTGTTAATGGAGGTTGATTATTTGATTTTATTTACTTAAATACCGTACGAATGCCTCTTCCTATTTGGTGAATAGTCTATTCCTATTATTAAAATTTTATATAAGTTATAAAGTATTGAGTTAGGGTCAAATGAGAAAAAATTACAAAGAGAAGGATGAGAAGTAATCACAATCACAAATTTTAGATGCACATATAAAAAAATTAGTGCATCTTCCTTCAAATTTTTCCTCACAATTTAAGACGTGTGGTTAAAATTACTTCTCACCCTACGCATTTTAATTATTTTTCTCGCTGAATTCGTTCTATAAAGTGCTTTCATATGGTATTTGGGATGGGATTCAATGAATCTAAGAGTTGCATATACGGGATTGAGGTTTATTCGAATGAGGTTGACATAATCGCTTGCATCACAGTTGTAAATTTGGGTGATTACCTCCTGCCTTCTTGTCGAAAAATTCATGTATTGTGTTTCGGTATGTCCATAAAGCAAAATCCAGATCGTTGGTTTCTTTATTATGTTTCAACTTAACATTAATTGTTTTTTGCACTTTAGGTTTGATTTTTTGGATTTTATTTTTTACACCCAAAATATTTATCAACCCGAGATCGAGCCTAAAAAGGAGCTCAAAATGTTTATCGAGCCGAGCTCGAGCTTATATAGACTAGACTCGAGTTATTGTCGAGCTTTAAAGTGAATATTTGTTTTTTTTTCATATATGTTATGTGTATTTTAAGAGCTTATGTAAATATACGAAGAGAAAATTATTATAAATATACACATTCACGGACAAATACGCAGTCGTTTTGACTGTGGGCCATTTTGCTACAGTAACGGGCTCTCATTTTGGGCCAGCCCGATTTTATTTATTTTTTATTTTTTTAATTATTTTGTTTTTTTTTAAATTTGTATGCACAAAGTAGGAGGGAAAAAAAAAATATTACAAAAAGTTTTCGATTTATTCAAATAAAAAAAATACCCGCGGAAACATCTTCGATACCTAATAACTTTAAAATAATCGATATGGTCACAAACGTACAACCCATTATATTAAAAAAAAACCCATATAGCAAAAAAAAACAACACTTTAAACATGAGGCCCAACACATAAGCCATATAAAAAAAATTATTACTAATATACACATTTGTCGACAAACTAGCCTAAAATTCGCATAAAATCTGGCCCAAAGTTAAAAAAAAAACTAGCCCAAAATTAGCCTGAAATCTGACCCAAAGTAAAAAAAAATACAAAACGGTCCCTCAACTTTTAACTATTTACGATTTTTTTACAAAAAAAATCCCTTAAAAAATTAACAAAAAAAACACGTCAAGTTTTTATTGTTCACAACTTTTTTACATTCATCGGCCCAAAAAAAGATATCGAACCGTCCCAAAAAAAGAAAATATTCGGGAAAAAATTAACCCGTCCCAACGCAAAAAAAAATTCCCGAATCGTACAAAAAAAGGAAATAACCGGGAAAAAATTAGCAATAAAAAAACCAAAAATAGCCTAAAATCTGGCCCAAAGTAAAAAAAATACAAAACGGACCCTCACCTTTTAACTATTTACGATTTTCTTACACAAAAATTCCCGTAAAAAAATTTACAAAACCGTCTCAAAAAAAGAAAATATCGCCATAACGCATCGCCCAAAAAAAACCCCGAAACGTAAAAAAAAATATTCGGGAAAAAATTAGCCCCGCCGCAACGCGCGGGTTCTTTTGCTTGTTATTACACATGGTGTGAATGGATTTGGGTCCCAGATGGACATTATGTGGGTGTTTGGGAATGCGACTAGATGTAGATTAATTGATTAGTGCGATCAGAAAATGATGATAATCCATTTTTGGTGTTTGGCAAGCTAAATTTAAAAATCGCTTATTTGCCTTATATGGGCTGCAAAACGCAATTTTGGCACGCGTTTTTTACCGAATTGGCCATGTGAGATTTCACTTTTGTTGCAGAGACCTCGTGGGTCTGAAATTTCCAAAATAGTCATGTTAATCGCGCAAGTCCTGTGGTGGTCAACTCGATGTACACGTGTCGCCTAGGCAATGAGTATAGATATTAACGAAATGGAAACAAGCCCTAATTTTGTCCACATAGGTTGATCGCGCCTATGTTGTGGTGATCAACATTATTTTTGTCAGTTTGTGTCAGAAAAAAAAGTTGATCGCGCGATATATATAGTGATGAGTAAATTGGGAAATGTGCCTTGATATTACAATTCATAGCTAGGAAATGACTTAACAATGACAATAGCAGTAGTGATTTTGTAGTTTTTCACAACCTTGAACAGTTTTTGCATGTATAAATGATAGTTGATATCGGTTTGAAGATACTCACAGTTCAAGTGTAAAACAAGAAGCAGTAAACCTACCTCATTCTATTTTTTATGTCTTTAACTCTATAGAAAGTCAGAGAACAAGGTTACTGTTGGAACATCAAATTAAAGCTTGGACGCCCGTGATTAATAGCATTTTGCAAATGCGTGGTTATTTCCATGGATCCGAACGACAACCCCATAACTTTATATTATCATACAACAATGGTTGGGGATATTTCAGCACGTCCCTCAAATAGCTACTGCTTAGAGACTGTGGAGCTTATAAACTGTTGGTATCGCAAATTTCATGGATGTGTCGTCATGTGGCACTCAATAGTGCCTCGTGACGGAGTGATAAAAGGTATTTGGATGAACAGTAGATATGAAATTGGATGTAACATATTAATTCTATAAGTGGTAGGTGTGTAGAATTATTGGAATTGTGGTTTATGAATAGTTTTAGTTTTTCTCTTTTTTGTATGTTGACAGACTGATACATTTTGCTCTGATAATAATATATTTATAGTACTTTGATATACAACAATAAGTTAGACATTGAATGTTATGAAATCCGTGAGTACTGCTACAATGCGATGTAATTGTTCGTAATACAACTTTGATTTATAAAACATACATGGTAATATGAAAAATAAAACATTTAAAAGATTAGAATTCAGTAGTCTGTTGGCGAATTCCTTAACAATGTTTTTGTGATTTGTAATGTTAAGATAATTGTTGTGTTGGTTTGTGGTGTCCTAGACAGAAAACATTAGCGAAGTATCTAATAAACAGATCCGATCTATCGATAGACTTTGTTGTATCTCCTATCATTTTCGATTTTGATAGACTTTGTATATCAGATTTCGTATCTTCCTCCAGTTGTAACTTGTTGGATCCTTTTAGTGTAACTGTCATTGTCTATCTACAATAATAAATTCTGAGGGTGTTTAGTCATACTGCTTGACAACACCTCAACCAGCTAATTCTAGTTTCCCTTGATTGGCCAATACATGTTTTTTCAATATCGCACTAAGACAACCAGATGCAATGACCCCTTCACCATGAAGATAGACAATCGCTTGTAGCTCATGCTGCTTGCCATAAATGATCATCTTCAAGACTACATCTATCATTTACTTTCCTAACATTACTCCTGGGTTGTTCAAATGTTACTAAGACCCCCTGCTGAATGTCTGTTTTTGTACTACGCACATAACGCGCTAATAAGAATAGCCCACTGGCGCTATTAGCGTGGTGTATTGATCCTTGCTTCAGACTTTAGCTGTGACGAATGTAATCAAATGTCGGTATTTCATCAGTTATTGGAATTGTAGCACAATCAATAAGAATCGACAATCATCCGTCGCATCGTTTGTAAACTATCACGCTTTCAATTGCAGGTGGAGAATTGAAGGATGACTTAAACCGATAAATTGAACCGAGACATTTGTATCTAGAAATTGAATCTCTTCAGAACATAAGATTTCAAAGTGACATGATTGAGTAGTCATAATCATCTATAAAAAAATCATGACCTTCTCAATATGTATTTAAAATGTAAAGATATATTTAAATTTTTGAAAGACCAGCAGAAGTCCAATTGCTATGTTAGATAGTATTGAGAGGAGATGTGCATATGTAGATTTAATATGAATATTATGCTATAACTCGTATTTGCTTATATCTATGTATCGTATCATGAGCAATGCTTTTATTGAATAATGAGAGATAGTGAGTATTTATTGATTAAGCAGGCAAGGTTGCAATAGATCTCATTTGTTTCATCATTATTTTGTGTAGCGAATTTTATGACATTATCTGAGCACTTAACTGTTTACAGATTAGACCAATTTCAGATGATATGTACATAAAAACATTGATTTGAGCAAAGTCAATGATGATTTGTTTCATGCAACTTATAATGTGTAGCGATTTATAGACATTATCTGACACTTTTATTAGCAGGAATAGACTCAAGTTCAATGAACTTTGACCAAAAACATGGATTTGAAAAGTCGCAATGACATTTGTTTCTTAATTCACTTTATTTGTAGTGCATTAATCCGACATTATTCATGGACAGATTATGTTGTAACTCGTTTTATCTAAACTATATAAACTAACACTGTAAGTTTATAAAAATTTTAAAATGATTTTGTTTTGACATTTCATACTCTTCAACTACTATCAAAGTCCGGAGATGTGTTATTGATTCGCACAATCTGTGCATGATGAAATCAAATCTGTATATGGTTGAAGAAAATAAATACAGAAGGATCGTGGTCGTCATTAGCGATTATGAATCTAGGGCATAAATTTGATTAACGCGATTGAACAGCCTAAATGATGAAATGCGGAGGAAAGCGATGTACGAGGACATGCAGAGCTCTTGTCCAGACTGGTTAGGCTACTTGGTGCACGTGCTCTAGATTGTAAATTTTCTGCGCATAGATGTCTTGGATATTAGACCAGGATTAACGCGCAGAATGCTTTGTTTATGGAAGGACAACAAAATTGGAAAAAGAAGATCATAATCAGTGGATATAATAACGTATAGGTTGGATACAACAGATGTAGGTTGTGTTTTGTATTTATTTGTATGTTAACTTGTTGTATTGTGTTTGTCTTTTAGTGTATTGTGTTAAGTCTTGTTCATTGTAAGCTGTTATTTTTTTAGAATGATGATATATCTATGAACTAGTGTATAGAGATGTTCGAATAATTCGCGCGTTATTGAGTTTAGTATATTAGAGATATGTCATATAGAAGACTTCGTCAATGTCATGTCATGTAATACTCTGGAGATAAGTAAGTAAGATAAAATCACTTGTTTCTACACATAAATCGAATTGGTTTTACCCTTATATATACTCAGGAAAGCAGCCATACTACAAAAACTATAACCTTGCCCACTTACTATTTGTCTACTGAAGAAAAGCATGTACGACCGTAAAGTTCTACTATCCTAATAGTATAAGCTTAGAAGATTATGTCAGCACGCAAGATTTCCGTTTCGCAATATCAAGATAGGACTATACTTATGAATAGACATCCTGTGAAAGTCATGTTACTTCCAATTTAGTACATTGAATGTCAATAACGCCATTGGAAGTTTTATCCATTGACAATTTCAAATTCATTCGTAATTACGGTGTTCGTTGAGAGAGTAGATTGTTGTTGTGCGTTATTTAAAGGCGCATAGTCAGTTGATTTGATTTGCACGTGCTTATGTTGATTCTCGCCTGTAGATGTTTATAAACTTATAGCCAGTTTAGGAATTCAGTGGATGTCGTAGAAGTTTAAGCATATTGTATCTGCTACTTGATCATTCCAGTTGCCTTCAATCTGAAGGTGTATGGTGTTGATTGCGCGTATTTAGGCGAAACAATATCGCGATGCGTTCTCCTTACAACTGAAAGATGCGCACCATCAGATTAGAAGACGCGGAGTGCCATTATAGTCAGTTCCTAATTATCACCGTCTTTCAAGCACACTCCTATCACTGATTCTGCACCATACTATACATCGTATATTTTGGTTTTAGGTATTTGTCGCTCTGTCATATCTAGAGCCTACTCCCTCTTGTGAAGAGTAATTGACTCGTTATGTGATATGTCGTACTGGTCTAGATGTATTTGATGGTCAGTGCTCTGGTACATGTAAGCAATGCTGGAGCTACATTGGATATCAATCTTTTGATTATGACTGTTTGCCGACCGTCAGTTCAATAAGAATCAAAACGAGCAGGTCAAAAACGAGCAGGTCAAGCAGTCATAGATGGTAAAATATTCTGGATTGGCTCAGAAAGGTTTTATAATGATGATGGTATTTCTTACAAAATTTACTTGATAGATTCATTTGATTTGGTTACTCACCAATTTCATGTACAAGACATGCCTAAA
This sequence comes from Tanacetum coccineum, assembly GCA_026074375.1. Taxonomy (NCBI): domain Eukaryota; kingdom Viridiplantae; phylum Streptophyta; class Magnoliopsida; order Asterales; family Asteraceae; genus Tanacetum; species Tanacetum coccineum. The sequence continues at coordinate 1,065 of BQNB010087710.1, read as the reverse complement.
CAGGTACGAGTTAGGGAATTTTCACCTCCGTACTATATTTCTCAGCTAGGAAACTCTCTTATAATTTCTGGAAGCTTTGATTTCGAGGATTGTCGTATTATTTATGCATGGGCATTAGAAGTTGAAGGTGGTTTTGTTTCATCATGTAGTTTGATATTCACCATTCCACACCCAGCATGTCATTATCTCAAATTACTTGGATTCAGTAAGGATAACCAACCAATAGTGGAAGCTACGATTGTCCAGCAATGGTATCGCTCACTACAAGTGTTCCATCCAACCATTCAGTACTTTCAAAACATCGGTGTTGAAGCAAACCGTGATTCAATTTTCATTGGCCCATTCAAAGAGTCACTAATTCTTCTTACTGAACCAAATAATAAAATAATATATTAATGTTAAAACCGCACTAGTTTAGTTATCTAATGTTTTAATTTACAACGTTATGTTTTTTTTAAATTCAGTATTGTGTTTAGTCTTCTTATTGTAGTTTGTAATTTTATTTTAATGAATGTGTTATGTATTGTGTTTTAATTTATTTTAATGAATGTGTTATCTATTGTGATTTATAAACGAATATCAAACCTAACATGTTGTTTGCAAATACTTTGAAAGTATGCTATTTATTTTACAAAACTGACAGATTTGACAAATCATTTAAAGTTGATTTTATCACTTAGTATTTTACGTGATTTATGACATGATTTTGACAATTCACTGACAGATATGACAAATCACTAACAGATTTGACAAATCATTTAAAGTTGATTTTATCACTTAGTATTTTACGTGATTTATGACATGATTTTGACAATTCACTGACAGATATGACAAATCACTAACAGATTTGACAAATCATTTAAAGTTGATTTTATCACTTAGTATTTTACGTGATTTATGACATGATTTTGACAATTCACTGACATATATGACAAATGTCAAATCATGTCATAAATCGCTACAAATGCTAAGTGATGATATAAAGTACTTGGGTTTGACTGATTGTCTACAGTTTGTATCAGATTGGTTTAAAAAACCAAAATATCAAGGAACTTACGCTGAACC
>BQNB010087709.1:0-27851 GCA_026074375.1 Tanacetum coccineum | reverse complement strand
AGCCAAGGCTCGAACCCTGGACCTCTACCACCCTCAACCAACGTTTTAACACACACCTCTGCTACCAAACGTGCCCTTGGGTCTTTTCCGTTTTAACTTGCACCATTTAATTACTTAAACTCTTTTTGGCTCTTTAAGCTTTTAGCCCATTTGGGCTTATTTATAAGCTGTTTTTCAAAGTTTTTATTTTTCTTTGATTCTTCATAGTATAAAGCATTTTCCCTGAATTTTCTAGATTTTTTGTTATTAGTTTAATATTTTTAATATTTAATTTAGTCTAAAACTGTTTTTAAATCATAATAAAAAATAGAGAAAACTACAATTTTGGTCCACTATCTTTACCGGGTATAACACTTTTGGTCCATTTTTTAAAAAATTTGCGGGTTTAAGCCAAAACCCGAGTATCCATTTCACATTTGAGCCAAATCTAACAATTTTGTTAAATCTGGTCGTTTACTCATTTTGTGGTTATTTTATTATTAAAAAAAAGGGCATAAAGGTCTTTTCATGTTTTTTAGTTGTTTGGTAACACAAACACATACACACACGATCACAAACACAAACACACACACTCTTTCACTTAACACGATCACAACACACACACACACACTCAATAACACACACTTAAGAACACTTTCCAGAATAAATTTTAGGGCAAAATTATGATATGTCAAAGATGTGGATCAGTTGGTGTAATCAGGACATCATGGACATCCACAAATCCTGGGAGGCGTTTTTTTGGTTGTTCAAAGAGGGTAAGTTTGACCTAATTTTTGAAATGCATTTTGATTAGGGTACTAATTATGGGATTATTGATTGGTATGATCCACCAATGTGTGATCATGCTGTTCAAATCATTCTTGGGTTACTAAGGAGAATCAATCATCTACAACAAACACTAGCAGATTATCAAGCTCCTAATGTTGACCAAATAGTTGATTATCAAGGAGAAAATGATGAAGCAGTTGCTGACCAAAACCATGTTGATTATCAAATGCAAGCTAGAAGGATGAAGTGGTTATTATTGTTTAGTTGGTTGTTTTTCTTGTATTATTTCCTTTTATAAACTGTAGTTTGATGTATGGATCTTGTAGGTTGTTTTTCTTGCATTATGTTGTTAAAGACAATGATCATTTGATCTATTTTAATGTATGGTTTATGTTCACTTTGTGTAAACTGTTTGCCAAACACTCTAAAGTTAGAACATGTATTTGCAGATACCACAAATACCAAACAAAGATTTAGATCAACAACAAGAACTTCATTTCATATTCAAAATTTATTGACCATTATGGTCAATTATAGGTTCCAGTTGTTAGTACATTAGACCATACAGACACAACCTAAACACAGACCTAAACCTAGACATAAAACATGAAACATAAGACATAAACCTAAACCTTCCCTTTGCCCTTTCCTGCGATAGATATGCTTTAAGCAATATCTATGTTCTCCCCTCCATTGTAACTTCATGTTATCATAGATATGCTTTAAGCAATATCTATGTTCAGCTGCTGGAAATGTTTCTTGCAATGCAGGTATTAAGCCCTACAAGAAGTTTTTAAAGTAAGCATAGCATAAGTTAAAATTTCATTAAACTTTGATATAGTCTGAAGGGTTACCTTTTGCCTATCTGATATGAAGGTGAAGTTGGAGTTTCTGAACAACTCCAAGTCATCTCCAAGACAGTCCAAGAACCATAACCATGACTCCTTTGTCTCACCCTCCACCACTGCATATGCTAAAGGGTATATCCTATTATTTGGATCTACCCCAACAGCAGTCAAGATCTGTCCTGGATAAGGTCCTGACAAGAAACAACCATCTAGTCCCAAGAGATCTCTTTTACCAGCTTTAAACCCATTCTTCAAAGCACCCAAACAAATATAAATCCTTCTGAATTGTCTAGTTTGACTTTCTACATCAAAACATCTTTCCACATCAATCTTGATAGTTGTTTCTGGATTTTTTTTCTTTCAATTCCAATGCATATTGTCTCAACTGTGCATACTGCTTGGCCCAATCACCAAAAAGTCTTTCTTCTGCCATTTGTTTTGCCCTAAAAATCTTTATATCAGACAGACCTAATTCATATTTCCTTTGCAATTGGTCCTTCAATGAAGCAATTGGAACCCTAGGATCTGGTTTTATAGCTTCCTCTATTTCTTTGGATAGAAAAGATGCAGTACACTTTCCAATAGATCTTGATTGCAGGCAAGTATGATTATCATTAAATTTCCTCACCCACCAAGTTTCAGCCTTACTTGACTTTGTACAATGCACTAACCAGGGACATTTGATGCTTTCTCCAACTTGACCTTTCTTTTTGGATTTTTTATTACACTTGACACTATCACCTTTGGGCTTATTTTCTAATGGGCCACTTTCTTTACAAACTGGCCCACCATCATTAAAAACAGGAACTTTTCCTCTACACTCTGCTGTCATCCTTGTTTTATCATTCCTACTTAACCACAACTGTCTTCTTTGAGCCACAACAATCTTGCTTACCATTTCCTTGATCAATGTTTTGTTAGCTAGACACTGACCAATATAGAAATTGTCACTGTACACTAGCCCATCTACAGGTCTATGTGCTTTTGCTAACTTCTTCAATGCTCTTTTTCTCTCACACTCAAGGTCATCTGACTCTGTTCCACTACCAAAATCTTCTAAGTCAACTTCTTCATAATCAAATAGGGGAGGGACTTGAACTTCTTCCTCATTACATTCAACCCATTCGACATTCTCATCTGTGTGTTTTCTAAAGTCATCCATGTCTACCTCAACATCTTCAATCCTATCCTCATCTCCTACATCAAACTCACTATCATCACTGTCCTCACTAGCTGCACTAGAATCTGACCCATCAACATCTTCTATAACACTAAGTCTCTTACCAATATTTGATCCACTAGGGCTCTTACCAGCATTTGATCCACTAGGGCTCTTACCAGCATTTGATCCACTAGGTCTATCCTTATAAGTGTTATTATCTGGATAACTAAATAAAGGATCAAATTCATTGTCAATGTCTTCATTACTAACTAACTCAGGTTTAATTATTTGATGTATAACAAACACATCCATTACCTTACACTGGCTAACATATTGACACATTTCCATCACATCTTTATCACAACTCAAAGGTTTAAGACCAATATCTAGATTACACTTAGGTATTTTGTAATAAAGCTGCAAATCCTTATGAACGTACCCTAAATCCTTTACCATTGTTTGCACTTCAATAGCAGGAAAAGTATCCGCATCTACATCATCAAACCAATTAGCTTTCCCTCCTCTGTAACGCACGTTTGGTGGACTAGTCAATTTACCTCCATGGTTGATCTTAAGGGTAAAAGATGTTGGATGATTACTTGTTAAACAAAAAAAAGAGTATAACCAAATAAGATTCAAAGAGTGGCATGCATGATCAACACAATATACAATCAAGAGTTAACTTACGATATTCATGATATGAATCGAGTGAATGACCATCCGGTCTTAACGACCAAGTAGCAGCCAACATTTGAATTTTTTTTCCAATTAGGGTTCTTAGGTTTAAGATTATGAGGGGAAAATGAAAGGGTGGATTAGGTAAATGGATTGAAAATGAAAATCCTTGGGTATTAATGATCTGAAAAGTGTGGGCTGGTGGTATTGATTATAGCGGGAAATGGTTAAAGACGTATATACCCCTAATATTTAATGAATAGACAATGTTACCCTCACACATATTGCACATGACAGTGTTTTTTCCCAAATTTTAACGACACAGTTAAAATTGGACCAAAAGTGAAATGGGTTTCCTGGTTTTGTTGTGAATCCGTAAGTTTTTTGAAAAGTGGACCAAAAGTGTTAAACCCGGACAACCATGTGGACCAAAAATGTAGTTTACTCTAAAGTTTATATATAAAAGTGAGGTAGAGAGAGATTTATAATGGGACCAGAAAAAGTGGGTAAACCCACCTTTTATCCTAGACTCGGAATAGTGTGTTGCAGTGGATATCGCACCTCTATTTAGTCTAAAGTCACATCCTAGCCTTAAATACCACCAAACAAAAGCAGTTTAGCACATTATAATGATTTGAATTATCATTTACTTTAGGAAATGTAAAAACTAAAAACATCCAAAAATGAAATCTGACACAAATTGTTGGTATCAAAAGAAAATATTTCAGAATTATATGTTAGTTACATTGTTGGAGGAATGGTTTTCAACAGTTGATAGAGTTGGTGTAAGAGGCTTTTCTAGCTTTTATTGAATCCATAACGGTCGATGCTTCACCATGCATCACGACTCTTCCGTCTTCCATATACACAGCACCATCTGCATACTCTAGCTCCTCTAATCTGTGAGTTACCCATAATGCGGTCACATCTTCAGAACTGCTTAATGTGTTCTTCACGGCTTTAATCACCCCAAGCTGAAAAGAATTGTATACCAAAACCACTTAAGTAGGATATACGAACGAACACATCAGAAGCTTAAAACTATATTGTTTTAATAATCAATATTAGACATACTGATTATTTAAGAAAATTCAAAGTTTGGACAAAAAGTGTCCGGGACTTTGGGTCCGACCCATACAAAAAAATGCTTGTTTTGACCCATTACTCAACTCACCCATTTTGCTAACTCAACTTTGGTTTAATGTGATAAGTAATAAGCCATACCTGATCGCTTTCATCCAAGAATGTCGTGAGTTCATCTAGTAGCAATACTTTACATTCTTCAACCAACGCACCAGCAATTGCAACCCTTTGTTTCTGACCCCCACTGAGAGACATTAAGCAATTGACATTTAGTACATAAAAGTATAATTTGGTATGAAAAATAAACGTAATTACTTAATTACCAAGCACTGCAGGAAGTGTAATAGTAGTAACTTTGATTAGCAAGTGTTGTATAAATTATTAAGCCTAGCAAGAACCTCGGGACAAGAAGTTACATAGAGAGGTTAAGCGCATTACGAAAGCTATTAAACCACTCAATCCAATTTAGGATGATCATTTACCCCTAGAAGAGATCCATATAAACGTCTATATGTGGTCTTTTGGAAGCGAAGACCACATCATAGCGGAACCGCCAAGAGAAAATATTAACCTTTCAGGGAAGAAGTTTATTCCAACGAACGTTTGTAGGGGTCAAAGTAAGGGATAAGTGACTACTATGAGCTAGGGGTGAGCATTGGGCTAAAACCGGACCGGACCGACCTTACCCGACCCCGGACCGACCTTACCCAACCCGGACAGAAGACCGAGAAGACCAAATCATAAGGACCGAGACCTGACCGATGGCCACTCGGGTCGGTGCGGTCTTACCTCGGGTCAATCGGTTCGGTCCTCGGTTTTGGACATGATGGACCGAACATACAATTTTGCACTTTTGGTCTGTTGTGTTCATGCATGCAATATTGCATTTTTATAAAGTTACATAACTTGCAGTGTTTTCTTTTGTTGAAAACAGATGTTCTTCACACTTGTTACTCGTAGACCAAGATGTTCTTCCCCATTTACTCGTACACCAAACTTTGGGTGATTAAGTGATTCATTATTAGCTAAAATATTTTTTCCATTTAGACATGAAAGCCAAGTTTGTTTATCCATGTAAGCATTTTCTTTACACGTTACAGGTGGTGGTCACATGCATATACCGTAACAAATGGCCTAACACATAACCTGAACTTATAACCTGAACTCATAACCTGAACTGGTCTAACTCAGAGATACAACACTCTTATTCTCAACCGTAACAAACAGTGAATAGTGATACAGCGATACAACCATAACAAACGGCGATACAACACTCTTATTCTCAAAAGATTAAACGGGTCTAACTCATAACCTGAACTGGTTGTTTTCTGCGCTAAGAACTCACAAAGATATCTCAAAGCTATTTTGCATTTCTAATCTTTCTATATCACAAAGATAACTGGTTGTTTTTTGACCCATTTAATCTTTGTAACCATTAAAAAGCAACCATAACCTGAACTGTGAACCCAAACAATAGTCACAGTAGCATTTTTCCTATGTCCTAATACAGTAGCAAATTAAACACAGTAGCAAAATAAACAAAGATAACTAATAGTATCAAATGACCCATTTGGCCTAAGTCCTAACACAATAGCAAAATAAACAAGAGTCACAGTAGCATTTATTAAAATATATGTTGCCTGGTGGTTTTTCAATTCCGGGTGTTTATATTTCGGTCGGTCCGGGTTTATTGTGGGTTTTTGTCGGTTTTGGACCGAACCGACCCGAGACCGAAAAACCCATAAACATGGAACCGAGACCGAACCGGCGGTCCTTCGGTCCGGTTCGGTTTGTGTCGGGCAGGTCCGGTTTTCCGGTCCGGTCGGGTTTCGGATCTGCCATGCTCAGCCCTACTATGAGCTAGCATACCTGTGACAGAGAAGCATCTAACGGTGGTTCAGAGAGCATTAAGCTCGTCTGCTTCCTGGTAGGATCTAAGCCGTCTGGTCCAGGCCCAATTGAAGGATAAGCCCGGAGGTAGAGGCAAGCTGATGGGGTACGTCGTAGACGGGCCAGGGAACTGGGAAGTAGTCTAGTGATCGATGAAGGCAGGGGGGGTCATTAAGGTAGTCCACGGGCAGAATGGTGGAGGGGTAAGGGAGTTCTATCACAAACAAGGGTTGATTTGTCGGATTCAAGACGGAAGAAACACAGGGAGGAAGTACAAAACCAGGTGTCACCGACCCAAATATCCAACCAAAAGTGAGTGTTTTGCCCATTACCATCTTCCTATTGAAGCGAGGGCGTAATTTAATTCCATGGATTGAGCGATCGTTTTTTAAGTTCATACATTGTATATCTATGTACTTATCTTTAAAATACAAACGAACTCTTATTGTTTAAAAAGACAAGACATGTTGATCTGTTACCTGCAAATAATCATACATGCCGACAGCAGTCAATGCTTTTGCCCCCCTTAGTTTTGTTTCATCATTGCTCAGGTTGAATCGTCCAAGGCCAAACGCCACATCTGCTTCCACAGTAGGCATCACCACCTAATTCGAGATCATTAAAACTTATGAGTATGAGTACTCTTAGCATAGTTCATGTCCGTATTTAACATTCCAAACATAAAAAAGACAAAAACGACTTACTTGGTGATCTGGATTTTGGAAAACGAAACTTCTAGGCTTCCTCACATACATGAAACCATCTGTTGGGCTTAATAGACCTGCCAGTATCTGCGCAAAATAAGAACTCCATGTCACATTGTAGCAGAACCCACGATGTGCGACTTAATACATCATAAATCACAGTCCAAATGATGCATCCAACGTTATTCGTAATAATCTCATTTAATCCTAAAAATTAATCAAACTATAACTTTGATACCAAACAACAATTGCAGTACTAACTGATATGAACCATTTCGTTTCTATATTCTGAGACATCGAAGAAACCAATCCCTTTTTAAGATTATTTCACCTCACCGCAATCATAAACACACGTTAAAATTATTGCTCATGTAACACAATCACAAAAGAATATATGTTTATTAACCATCAAATCCACAAATTGGTCCGGTCAAAACTATGTACTTTCAGATACACTCTTCTTCATTTTAGCACCAAAGTCTACCAATTCCATACATCTCGTTAAGTTGAAAGAGAGTCACTTTCACTTTGTAAACAAGCGAATAATCTAGTATTTAACTAAAACTTTCGGATCAACACTCGGAAAACACAGAACACTCTTTTAGCCATTTAGTATCTTTCAGGTTCATATTTTCAGGTTCATATTATACAAGCAAACAACTACAGGTAACTCTTAACGCTACTACTGATAACTCCTAAAGCTATGCTAGTTTTGCCAAGCACACAAACTATGAGTATCCAAGCACAACAAAAAGACCACCACCCCGCAGCGAAGCGCGGGTTAAGGTCCAAGTTTATATGAATCCTGAGTTTTTGTAATGGATTAAGAAAGTGTGTGATTGAACTTGTGGGTACAATTCTTAAAGTTCCATATTTGGGACCTATCAATATCAATATATGAGCCTAAAAGCTTGGCAATTTAGCTGTATTTTTTCTGAATTAAAACACTGAAAATGAAACGGGTCAAATGTGTATAACGGGTCGAAAGTCGTTAAAAGTGTATTCAAATGCTTGCCACCTAAATCAATTTGATTTAAATGAAAAAAATAAAGATTGCCATATAGGTTTTTATTTAATTGCTGCTTTGTTTTTTGCTGAAAACCTATAATCAGAATTCAGCACAATAAAAGCTGATATATTATAAAGCAAGCAGTAAAGATAGGCCATATAATTTCAATAAGAATATAAGCAAGTGTATGAAAGTCTTCTTAAAAAGTACTAAAATATATAAACCGATCTACACTATCGTTTCACCATATATAAACCAATCTACACTATCGTTTCACCATTCTTCCTAGCTTTCAGATATGTGAATATTTCCTCAAGTTTAGTAATTCTGGCTTCAAGTTTGAATCCTATCGTATCAACATCCATAGAGTCTTCGGGTCCTTCTATGCTTGATTCATCTTTGCCAAACTTCTCAGTCTTGTTATCATCAATTGGTGACTGCAAACTACATTCGCCAGTTGACTTATTCCACCACTCCAAGTATCTAAAACAATCCAGATGGAATATACACTTTAACATCCTTAACAAGCCTCGTGTAAAACCTCCAAGCAATTCCATGGTTTCCATTCATTCGTGCGACGTCACCAGGAACATCTTGATTCATTCCAAATTGCATTGCAACTCTATGAGGTAGATATTGTTCTATATATTTTCCATCCATCCCAACTAACTCAGAAACCCTTAGGCATCGAACCCATGACTCCAACTCTTCATCTAAACATTCAGCAACTACAACCCACTTTCCCGACTTATCATTCAAAACCTCACCAAATGGCTGCCATATAAAATCATCAAAACCACAATCAACAAACGAGCCAACATTTTCCATGCGTAATTTTTTGTTTTCCCATCTAGCAAACCTTGGATTGCAACTATCTACACAATTAGGACTAATTTTTCGAAATCTTTCAAGAATCCAAACTTGAACAAGTTGAAATGGAGCCCAAACAATTAAGTTCGATTCATCATCATGACCATCATTTCCCAAATTATGATTTAGCAAACTTAAATCTCGATAAATACTAGCGAGAACATGAGGCGCAAGAGCAAGCCTAACCCCTCTAGCTAAACAAACAGCAATCGCAGATACATTTGCAGAAACAGTAGTATAAGTAGAAGGGAAAACAAAGCGTGATAAGTGATAACCACAATGGAAGAAACGCCACATGCTCGATTTCGCTACCACTGTCTTTAAATTTCTTCATCCATCCAAACTGATCAGTCTTATTATACCTAGACTTATGAAACTCCGACCTCGCTTCATTCAACTTCCTTAAAACTAGTTTCGTTTCATCGCATTCGATATCAACAAGATCAAAAACAGAATGTCCTAAAACAGAAAAACCTCCAATAACCATCATATCCTCTAAAGTAATAGTAACTTCACCCCAATTAAACACAAATGTTTTTGTCTCATCACACCAATTCTTAGCAAATCCTAAAATCAAATCTGTGTTTTTAACAATTTCATAGGATGAGTTTAAAACAACATTATAAATTTCCTGCTTTTTGCCACGTGGATTTATGAAGTAAACACATAGTATTAACCCATTCTTTCCAACCTTTTTGAAGGGTTCTAAACCCATTAAATGATACCTTTAAAGAACATGTTTTTGGGTTTAAAGGAAAGGGTGTTTTAACATTACTAATCCATAAAAGATGGTTTTAGAATAAATGGGAAAGTTTACGGGTCGGGTTTAATTGGGTGTTGGTGAGTTTGGGGATACATGAGCTTCTGACCTTTCTTCCATGATGTTCTTCATCTTCATCTAAGAAAATAAATGGAAGACTTAAAGTGTGTATGTTGATCTATAGAAAATTAAAGTTTCAGAATTAAGTTATAGTTGTGATTAGGGGGTGAGCATCGGTCAAACCAGAAATGGCTCGAAAAAAAGGGACCGGATGAGATTGATTAGCTCAAAACTTACGGACAGAGGACCAAGAACCGAAATGTGTTTTGGTCCGTTCCGGTTCTTCAGGCCGGTTCCGGTTCGAAAAAGCAAAAATGGTCCGGTTGTAAACGAAATACCGTGACCGACCAAAGACCAAACAAGAGGATATATATTTAGTTTATTCTCCCAGATTTAGGGTTACTTAATTGTTTGAATTACTCAAAGATAAATAGATAATGAAGGATATATATAAGGCTATCATGGGCTGATGTATCGGGTTAAATGCGAACATGAATTTTGCGATTCATTGACCGCCATAACAAGTTCCCCTTTTTTTCTTCTTTCAATCTTATATAATACGTAATATTTGTTTTAATTAAATGTAGTAGATTTTATTTCTTAATTAATATTTCTTTTATCCCTTTAAACATGCAATGTATGTATACATAAATATAAATAACATCCTCTAAAAGCGTCGTTTATCATACCGTCACTCTTTAAAAATATTTGTTTTTGGAAAAGTCATTATATGGTAACAACTTTATAGTTGTAAAATACGGGTTATTATATCATTACCTCCTTAAAAATGATTTCGTCCACGAAATCTAGAAAGAAAAGTCTTTTACTTTTACTTGTTTTTTTCTAAAATATGCCCCTTTATTTTCAACTTAAATTATTGTACTTGAGAGTTTTCGGGTTATTATAACATATCCTCCTTAAAAGATTTCTTCCGCGAAATCAGCGAAAAGTAAACGATCTCAAATCAACAAGTCGAGTGTATCGCTCATGAATGATTCTTCGAGTTCCCAATTAGCCTCACGTTCATATTGATGTTTACATAGTACCTTGACGAAGAGGATTGAGTTTTTGCGCGTCTTTTTAGTTTAACAATATTTAACATTGCTATTCATTTCTTTTTGTCACAAAAAAATTCTTCTTGAATCCGGTCGAGCGAGCCTTAGAATATTTTTTTTATCAATAAATACGTAAACGTTACCTCTAATCAAAAATTCGCGCTAGCTTACCGCTCAAGAATAAATTCCACACGAGTTCTCAGTATCCGTGAATACTTTGGTGGAAACTGATTAGTTTGTTATGCGGCGTATCTTCCGTTCTTCATGAGCTATATTGCTTCATATTCTTTGTCACAAGGGAAATCATCTCAAATCCGGTCGAGCAGACATCATACAACGTTTTATTCGATGATAAGTTCACGGTTTAAATTGTAACTTTATATTATTGTATAAGCTATTATAGTTCCAGTTCGGGAGGAGAAGAGGTTGATCATGATCTGACGAACTATGGCGATGATTACGAATAAACCGATTATTATGTTGTGTTTTCAATTTCAATTCTGAAGGGGGGGGTCTTATTATTGTTTTAAATCTTTACCGATGTATTTTGTTTCCGATGAAGTAGGTTTTCATTAGATAAAATTGAAGTTATTAAGTGATTGCTGTTATAAAACCACAAAAAACGAAAAACGAAGAAAAAAAAACTGGTCCAAACCGGTTTGACAGGTAACCTGGTAATGAACCGGTTCCAAACCGGTCGAACCGGTTCGAACTTTAACCGGTAAAGAACCGGTTCCAACCCGAACCGGTTTTGATCCAAACCAATTTCGACTGGTGCGTTGACTGAAACTGGTTATGTTGACTGCAACCGAACCGAAACTGATTAACGGGTTTGCGCACATCTAATAGTTACCTGAGTTTTTGTAATGGATCAAGAAAGTGTGCGATTGAACTTATCGGTATGATTCTTAAAGTTCCATATTTGGGAGTTGGGACCTATCAATACCAATATATGAGCCTAAAAGCTTGACAATTTAGCTGTATTTTATCTGGATTAAAAAGCTGAAAATGAAACGGGTCAAATGTGTATAATGGGTCGAAAGTCGTCAAAAGTTTATTCAAATGCTTGCCACCTAAATCAATTTGATTTAAATGAAAAAAAATAAAGATTGCCATATAGGCTTTTATATAATTGCTGCTTTGTTTTTTGCGAAAAACCTATAATCAGAATTCAGAACACTAAAAGCTGATCTATTATGAAGCAAGCAGTAAATAGGCCATATAATTTCAAGAAGAACATAAGCAAGTGTATGAAAGTCTTCTTAGAAAGTACTGAAAATCGAAGTTTAAAAGTAATAAGGACCATCTACATTTTCTTCTTTTGGCAAAACAAGTGATACATTCATATATCAGCTTAGTTGATGAGCTACTAGCAAAGATCACTTGACACGATTCTAATAAGTGTACCGCAAAATATAAACCAATCTACACTATCATTTCACCATTCTTTGTAGCTTTCAGATATGCGAATATCTCCTCAAGTTTACTAATTCTGGCTTCAAGTTCGAATCCCATCGTATCAACATCCATAGAGTCTTTGGATCCTTCTATGCTTGATTCATCTTTGCCAAACTTGTCAGTCTTGTTATCATCAATTGGCTCAAACAGTGACATATGGCTCAAACAATCCAGATGGAATATACACTTTAACATCCTTAACAAGCCTCGTGTAAAACCTCCAAGCAATTCCACGGTTTCCATTCATATCGGTGCGAGCGACGACACCTAAGGAACATCTTAATTCATTCCAAATTGCATGCAAACTCTATGATGTAGATATTGTACAATATAGTTCCATCATCCCAACTAACTCAGAAACCCTTAGGCATCGAACCCATGACTCCAACTCTTCATCTAAACATTCAGCAACTACAACCCACTTTCCCGACTTATCATTCAAAACCTCACCAAATGGCTGCCATATAAAATCATCAAAACCACAATCAACAAACGAGCCAACATTTTCCATGCGTAATTTTTTGTTTTCCCATCTAGCAAACCTTGGATTGCAACTATCTACACAATTAGGACTAATTTTTCGAAATCTTTCAAGAATCCAAACTTGAACAAGTTGAAATGGAGCCCAAACAATTAAGTTCGATTCATCATCATGACCATCATTTCCCAAATTATGATTTAGCAAACTTAAATCTCGATAAATACTAGCGAGAACAGGAGGCGCAAGGGCAAGCCTAACCCCTCTAGCTAAACAAACAGCAATTGCAGATACATTTGGAGAAACAGTAGTATAAGTAGACGGAAAAACAAACCGTGATAACCACAATGCAAGAAACGCCTCATGCTCGATTTCGCTACCACTGTCTTTAAATTTCTTCATCCATCCAAACTGGTCAGTCTTATTGTACTTAGACTTATGTAACTCCGCCCTTGCTTCATTCAACTTCTTTAAAACTTGTTTCGCTTCATCGCATTCGATATCAACAAGATCAAAAGCAGAATGTCCTAAAACAGAAAAACCTCCAATAACCATCATATCCTCTAAAGTAATAGTAACTTCACCCCATTTAAACACAAATATTTTTGTCTCATCACACCAATATTTAGCAAATCCTAAAATCAAATCTCTATTTTTAACAATTTCATAAGATGAGTTTAAAATAGCATTATAAATTTCCTGCTTTTTGCCACGTGGATTTATGAAGTAAACAAATAGTATTAACCCATTCTTTCCAACCTTTTTGAAGGGTTCTAAACCCATTAAATGATACCTTAAAAGAACATGTTTTTGGGTTTAAGGGAAAGGGTTTTTTAACATTATTATCCATTGAAGAGGGTTTAAGAAATGGGGAAAGTTTTCGGGTCGGGTTAATGGGTTTGGTGAGTTTGGGGGATACCATGAGCTCTGACCTTTCTTCCATGATTGTGTCTTCATCTTCATCTAAGAAAATAAATGGAGACTTAAAGTGTGTATGTTGATCTAAGAAAATAAAGGGGTCAAATATAAGTTGATAGTTGTGACTAGGGGGTGAGCATCGGGTCAACCAGAAATGGATCGAAAAAAAGGGACCGGATCGAGATCGATTTAGCTCAAAACTACGGACCGAGGACCAGACCGAATGTGTTTGGTCCGGTCCGGTTCGAAAAAGCAAAATGGTCGGTTGTACGTAAGACCGGACCGGACCAAAGACCAAACAAGAGGTAAAGTGTGAACCGAGGACCGGACCGAAATAGGTTCGGTTCGGGCCGGATTCTCGGTTCGATCCAGTCCGCGGTCCGTTATGCTCACCCCTAGTTGTGAAAGTTTGGCCTTAAGCAAATACGAAATATAAATTTTAAGTATGTTATGAAATGCAGAGAATAATAAAAAGAAATGAGATTATTGTTATTAAGCATGCAACGTTTCCTTTCGATAGCTATGTCAAATAATCCTTTTTTGAAGAGTTGTGATGGTTGCTAGATACTATAAAATACAGGCTCAAATTCCGTCATGAAGACCAATTCATATTCGTCAGATTCAAGTATCTAGTGTATGTTCAAAACAGTCGCGCCAATTCAGAAGAAATATTGTTTTAAAACAGTGATAATCGCAGGCCTATAAAACATTGTTGTAATGTGAGATATTTGTATTTTACAATGATATTACCATTAATGAATTCCTATAGTAAGGATGCTCACTCTCTCAATCCATAGACCATGAAATACTCAAGATGTAAAAAAGTGCAATCTGACTAAAAAAGTTACATCCAAGTTATTATGTGTGTTACTTTTGTGTGATTGATGTGACTAAAACTGTTGCTAAAAATAGGGTTAATTACAATAATTGTGGTCGAGTTTTTTTTATATAGAATGAATTGGAAAAGATTGAGATCTATTTGTGCAATGTCATTATTATATTAAACCACAATGTTTAAATTGTTATTTAGACGGGTTTGACTTATTCTATGTTGTTGTGACTTGTACATACCATATGAAAGAGTGAACATGAGAATGACACATTAGCACTAATTAATTATGCTGCTTTAAAAGAGTTGTAAAAAGGAGATTAAATAGATTATGATTTTGGGTTGGATATATATTTAAGGGAGAATTTCATTTATGTCTTTATAAAACTTCATAATTACGCTAATATCATGTGCATATCGTTTATAAAAATACACAAAAATATCCAAAATACCAATTTAACTTAATTTGATATTTTTTACTATTATACAAATGCTAAATAAAGAAGTTAATTACTTTTTTACCCTTGTACATGATCAAACCAAAATTGATAAATCAGTTACTTTCATTTTCTTATGGTCTTCTTTTAATTCAGTGAATCTATCCTCGTAAGTTCGTGGCCATAAAAGATAAATCATTCAAAAGATTCTTATGGAATTCTGTTGACTCGGCTAAAGGCAAGGCTAGAGTGTCTTGGGATAGTGTTTGTAGACCTAAAGATCAAGGTGGTTTAGGCTTTAAACCTTTAGCAAAATGGAATGAAGTCCTTTTGGTGGCTCAAGTTTGGAAGATTATGGAAAGTAAGGAATCCCCGTGGGTCAAATGGGTGAATACAGTAAAATTAAAGGGGAGTAGCATTTGGCAAGTTAATGAGTCTGGCAGTGATAGTTGGGGATGGAGAAATATGCTTATGATCAGAGATAAAATAAAGCCTTTTGTTTCTTATAAAATTGGTAATGGCAAGAGTATTTCAGCTTGGCATGATAAATGGTGCATTATGGGTCCTTTGGATAATATTTTTTCTAAAAGAGACATTTATGAAGCTAGATTTAATGATAATGCTAAAGTAGCTGATTTGATTTATAATGGTAGATGGAAGTGGCCTTTGGAATGGACAAATGATTACCCTGATCTTTTGTTGATTCCCATTCCAAGCCTGAATGCTCAGACTAATGATAAAGTGTTATGGGTGGATGCTAATAATAAAGAGGTTCCTTTCTCTACTAAAGTTGCTTGGTTAAGTATGAGGGATAACTGGCCTAAAGTTCAGTGGAGCCATGTGGTATGGTTTTCTCAATACAATCCCAGACAAGCATTCATATTGTGGTTAGCTATTCAAGAGAAGCTATTAACACAGGATAAAATTTTAAAGTGGGATAAAGAGGCTGATCTCAAATGCTCTCTATGTTCAGAATGTGCAGACAGCCATGAACATCTATTTTTCAAATGTCATTACTCAGCCAAGATTTGGGAAGAAATGAAAGATAAAGGAAATTTTAATTATCAGAATTCACAAAACCATATATTATTGGATATTGAGAATATTCTTGCAGCTAACAGCATGAATAACAAACATTTGGGTCATCTTGCAAAGCTTCTTGTGCATCTTCAGTATACCATGTGGCAGGAAAAGAAATAGAAGAAATTTTCCAGAATGAGAGCAGAAATGTTTGGATGTGATTAATAATAGTATAAAGGAAGATTTGATTAACAAACTTATCTCCTTGGAAGTTAAAGATTCTGCTGCTGTCAAGAAAGTAGCTAGAGCCTGGGATTTGAAATTGGACAATAAGAGTTTAGTTAGGTTGCAGTAAATGGATGGTATATTGGAAGCACTGAATTGGTTTGTGGCTCATCTTATAAAGTGTGTTGGGATTTCTAGCAATGCCTGCTGTCTTCTAAAGGCTGGATTTAATGGTAGTAGCCTGCTAAAAATCTGCAGAGGGCCAAATAACTTGCAAAATGACCTTTTCCTTATGATTTAATCTACTGTATTTAATTGAGGATTATTAAACAGTGTGCTGTGTAAATATAAGGCTAAAGCTCTCTTTTGTCATAAGGAAGGTTTCCTGCACTTGGTGGAATGCCAGCTTGGTGATGCCTGATTTGACGGTTAAGCCCTCAGTTGAAGGGGTGTTTGGCTGAGTGGGTTGGCATCTTTTTAGGAAATGTAGCCAAGGGGATGTATCCCTGAGTAACTCCTGATCAAAGTAGTGATGCCAGAATGAGAAATGGAGCTCTATGGTGTGGATCTCGAGTGTGGAACAGGAGTTTTTCCCCCCATCTCTTGTGACGCCTACTATAAGAGCCTCCTAATGTTTCATAGGTAGGGTTGTTTGTAGCAGGAAATATAGCAAGGTGTGTGGTTTTCTTCCTTTTTCTCCATGGTTGCCTAGTTGTTTTAACCTAGTCACATTGGCTTGGAAAAAGCTTGACGTATGGATAGAGCTTAATCGCTTGCTTCTGTCCTTGTCAAGATGTTGTTTTCTTTGGCTATTAGAGATATAAGCTTCGAATGTCTGATGATCTATTGTATGGTATAAAATAATTGGGCAAGTCCAATTCTTGTCTTTAAGTTTTTGTATACATCTCTGTTTTTGGAAAATAAAATTCACCTTTTTTTAACCAAAAAAAAAAAAATAAAAAAAAAATTAGTTTTGGGACATTTTGAAAAATTAAACCTCGTCAGGTTCCCTTTATGATTTCTATTTGACATTAAATATAATGTGAAGGAAAAAACTTCAAATACATCACTAAACAATTAATTGATTCTATATAAAAGAAATCAAGCCCGATTAAAAATCATATTGAATCAATGGTGCTTATGTCACGAGAAGATGGTCAATTCAAACCATACGGGAGAAAGAAAAAAGAACCATGAAAATCTGGATGAGTATTGATAATTTGGTATAAGGGTAAAAAAGTAATTTATCTTTTTATTTATATTTGAATTATAGACGATATTACTAAAGTAGGTAAAATTATTATTTTTGACTAGCAGGGTACCCGCGCGTTGCGGCGGCGGGTACCTTGTGATTAAAGTTTATCCGTCACCAAAATAAAAATGATAAACTGATCAACCGGAGAATAATAAAAAAAAATCCTAGTCCGACCCGTCCACCGGTTATACCAGTTCCGCCCTGTTAATCGACCGTTTCCGTTTTTCGACGGTTTTTTATTTTGGCTACCGAACCGGTACCCAATGGTATAGTCCGGTTTTATAAAACCAAATGTATCATCAACTTGTAGCATATAAATTGTATGAATTTTTTATGTTTTATCAAGATTGTAATTTTTTAAAAACCAAGTACTTTTTTAGTTTTGGGGTATATAAAATAAAATTAATTAGGGTTGTTTAAAGCTTTAATTAGTGTATACTTGTGACATATGCTTTATAACATGTATAATTAAAATTAAATTTATGAGTGGTTTAAATATTTGTACCACAAGCTATATAATATGTAATACTTAAAATTTAAAAAAGTGATTATAATGTTTAATTGACTTGTACAATAAGCTTTTAAATTTGTATTACTTAAATATTCAATGAGGAGAGAGATATCAATCTTTTTAATATGTAGTATAGATAGATAGGGGTGGCAATTTCTGACCCGACACGAAACCCGACGTGAAACCGACACGAAAATTAACAGGTTCGGGTTGAGTCTAATAGGTTTCGGGTCGGGTTTGGGTCGACTCATATGACCCGTTTATTAAACAGGTTAGGTTCAGGTTGAGAATAAATTAAGCGGGTCGACCCGCCAACCCGTTTAAGATTTTTTATAAATAAAAGATTATTTATATTTTATTATATGTGTTAAATTAAATGGGTTATTAACGGCCGACCTACAAACCTTGATTTAAAAAAAAAAACCTTTTTAACCCGTGTAATGTGCCAACTTTTATATATAAAACGGGTTAAACGGGTCAACCCAAAACCCGTTTTATCTATTCAACCCGTGTAACCTATTTAACCACAAAAAAACCCAACCCGCCAACCCAGTATATAGCGGGTTAAATGGTCAGGTTCGGGTTATGTGTAAACATGTTAGGGTTGACATAGCTGACCCGATTATATTAAAATTGGTCATTTCGGTTTTGGGATTTTTCTGACCCGCCAACATGCCAACCCGAACCCGCCAACCTGAACCCGACCCGAATTGCCACCCCTATAGATAGATAGATATGTAGGTGTAATTCTATGTTTGTAAAGGATATTTAAGGTAATTAGAATTTTTTATAAGGAAATTTGTGTAATGATGAAGTATGATTTTAATTCTTATAAATATTTAATTTAAAGGCTTTCGTAGAGGATGGATATATATATACTCGATGTTTCCCCTAACAAAACCACTAAAAACGAAACCACGTCATCCAAGATCCCTCGTCGTGCACAAAAACCACTATAAATCTCTCATTACACAATCGAAATCCCTAACTCAGTTGTAAGCTAAAACCTAAGTTAAAACCACGATCCCTGCACAAAAACCTATATAAACCCTAAGATATAAAACTTAAAAAACCCGATCCCTGCACAAAAACCTCTAAAAACCCTAAGTTAACCACGATCCGGCACAAAAACCTCTATAAACCCTAAGTTAACCTCTCATTACACGATCCCTACACAATGTCTTCAACGAAGAAACCTAGTAGTTTCATCAACCAAAAACTTGAGAGCTTGGGTCCACAAAAAAGCTAGAGCCAGAAGCTAAACTAAAAACATCCAAACTCAAAGAAACTTTAACACAGAAAGAGATAATATATGGTAAGCCATTGCAGCATATGAAGAGCACTAAAAGAAGAGCTAACTGCAAAGGTAACTGTGTTCATATATATTTACTAGTTTAAGACCTCATTTTTAAATGCTCATAGTAAAAAATTACTAATTTTAAATAACATTTATTATTACAATGACACTTGCACCTTAAAATTAAGGCAAATTTATGAATCTCTCTTCATTTAAGACATTAGGCTTTATAAACATGATTTCCTAAATACATGCATTACGGAGTTAAGTTTCAACGTTTGTGGAATTGCTGATCCGGAAGAAGTGCTTGGGAGGAAATTATGGAAGGAGCATTCTCAAGATGTTATAGAAAACATACACAAACTCCCAAAAGCGACATATGATCGATTAACAATATAATGGATTATTTATGTACACGTAATTGAGAGCTCTGTGTAAAACAAACCGTAATTTCAACCGAAGTGGTATGATTCGGAATAGACCACCCTTATATTCCCAACCTGAAACATTTCACTGAGGAAACCAATGAGGAATGAATATTTAAACTGATATTGGAATTGAGTTTTGTAATAAGGCTACAGCAAGTAGTAAGTTTGACCAAGGATAATTTTTTTTGGGTAAAAGGTATTTGAATGAAGCTTTTATCCTTGGTCAAACTTACGACTTGCATAGCCTTATACAAACTCAATTCCAAATCAGCATTGAATATTCAGTCCCACATTGGTTTTTCTCATGAAATCTTCAGATTGGTGTTTCCAAGGTGGTCTTTCCGCATCGATAACACTTCGGATGAAATATACAGTTCATGTTTGAAGTAGTGTTTTACACAGAGCCTCAATACGTGTACATCAATATCCATTATCGTTGATAACTAATCATATGTCGCTTTTGGGAGTTTGTGCATGTTTTCTATAACATCTTGAGAATGCTCATTCCATAATTTCCTCCCAAGCACTTCTTCCGGATCAGCCTGCAATTCCACAAACGTTGAAACTTAGCTCCGTAATGCAAAGGAAATCATGTTTATAAAGCTTCATGCAAATATGCTCAGAGCATAACATGCCTGAAGAAGTACTCAAATATCATGTTAACTTGGTCATTTTTTTGGGATAGCAATATTGGACGAACAAGAACTTGGTGAAGAAACTAAAGAAGGTGAGAGTAATTAAAATATATTTCTCCTATAGGTGAAGAAACTGAGAGTAATTAAAATATATGCATACAATTTGGGGAGGTGATACGCATACTATTATTTCGGTCAAATGTTCTTTTTTACGTTCTTTAATAATGTATTTCGGGTGAACTACAGTTTTTAAAACATTGCACTATGTTTATTCTGAACGTGTTTTAGGCTGGTTGTAATTTAATTTGACCCTTAATAACAAGAACTTGTGACAGAAAGAGGGCAGATGTCATTATGTTAATTTTGTTGTTGTTGTTGAAAGGCTATGGTTGGTACGTAACCGCTAACTTCAGGGAAGAGGTGTGTTTATATTTCTTTAGTTATGGCAAAATTCTGACTATAGGCGATTTGGACGAAACATGTCATTTCTTTGGATAAAGATTTGCCATTCCTCTTATCCTGTGGTTTTGCTAAAGCTCTTCCCTCCCGGATGCCCTTCTAGTGTTATATGGTGGTGGATGAAACAAACTAAAGTAAGCAAGTAAAATTATAGCTTTTTGAATCCTCCCACATGTCATCTTTTATCTAGTAAAGGAAAACGTTAAGTAGGAACTTTCGTATTTTAAATAAAAACAATATTTCCTTATTAGGTATGATTCTCATGAAATTATTTCTTAAAATTTTAAAAGCATTATTTTTATTAAAAACCTAAAATTTTCTATATTGAAACAAATAAATGTAAATCGTTTCTTAAGAAAACTTATGTTAAAACATTACAATGTGTCAAAAATTGAAATATAGAATCTATAAGCATGAACACGTTAATCTAAAACTATTAAAAGGACTATTGTGTAATTTGAAACTAAATAGAAAAACACAATCTTTACTTATACATAGGACAGTTTACGACACGTCATTAAAGACATGTCATCAAGTGTCATGTCAGCATATTTGAGGTTTTATTTGCCACATCAACGCTGATGTGGACACGCAATCTAAGAAAAATTTAAAAATTAGTGTCACTTGCAAGGTTTGAACCCACGGCTGGCCATCCAACAACAAGAGACGCAACCTGAATGGTTGTGATATACAATAAAAAAACAAATATATTTCATGCTAAAATAACTCATCATATTTGAAGGCCTCTTTTTAAACTAATTTTGAATTCATCAAACACAAAACACCGTAAGAGCAAATTGTATTTTAAGATGAATATTCGAGGGGTAAAGTTGTAATCTTTAATTCCTTGACATTAGTTTGTTAATTGTTCTATACATTAAGGACCAAAATTGTAAGTTCTAGTATACAGACTCCATGTTGATTGAACGTAAAATTGTATGTCTTATGGTTTCATTGTCATATAATGCTTAAGTGTTAATACAAGTTACTAAGGATGATATAACAAGTAATTTATTTTGGGGTTCGGAAATACCCATCCAACCAGACCCGAATAGATCGACATGCGGAAAATCGTACAATATTATAACACTCTAACTCGCACACCAAGCGTCAAGAGTCAATGTGTCTTGATCGGAACACGAACACCCACGACAACGAAACAATAAAGCCTGAAGTGCGATGAAACTCATACACGAACTCAGACCTCCATTAACGAAACCAAAACCTCTTAACCGAACTCGTTCTCATCGTATTCGACCACAATGATCATTCGTCGCTGCTATATATGAACAAGACGATAACACATCGAAACCATACGGATATGAACACCAACTCGAACGTATCACGGACATTAACGCGACTCCAACAATTACCGTCATGAACCCAAAACTGAGCATGGCAGCAGCAAGCACGAGCACGAACAACGCGGACATGAACACATAGTCGTAAGTTGGTAATGTATGATGTAAAATCAACTCTCTCTTCATCGGCCCTCTCGTTTTATTCTCCCCAGATTTAGGGATACTTAAATTGTTTGAATTACTCAAAGATAAATAGAATAAAGAAGGATATATATCATGCAAATCATGGGCCTGACGAACGGATAAATGCGAACATGAATTTTGCGATCCATTGACCACCATAACAAGTTCCCCTTTTTTTCTTCTTTCAATCTTACGTAATATTTGTTTTAATTAAATGTAGTAGATTTAATTTCTTAATTAATATTTCTTTTATGAACCCTTTAAAACATATGCAATGTACATTTATATGGAAACATAAATATAAATAACTAAGCTCTAAAAGCGGTCTGTTTATCATACCGTCGCTCTTTATTAAAATATTTGTTTTTTTGGAAAATGAAAAATGGGTTTGTTTGTTGAGATGGATGACCACCTTTTGAAATGGAGTACTCCATATATGATCACCACTTTATAGTTGTAAAAAATACGGGTATTATAACATTACCTCCTTAAAAATGATATTCGTCCACGAATCAAGAAAAAAAGTCTTTACTTTTAACTTGTTTTTTTCTAAATATGCCCCATTTATTTCCAACTTTAAATTATTGTACTTGATAGTTTATCGGGAAATTATAACATATCCCCCCCTCCTGAATTTATTTTATTATTATGTCTAGGTGACGGGGGGTGGGGGATGTATTCCTTACAAAGATTTCGTCCTTCGAAATCAACGAAATCGTAAACGACCCTCCACTCACCAAGTCGAGTATATCGCTCATAGAATTATTCCTCTTCGAGTTCCCAAATAGCCCTCACCGTTACAAATTGATGTTTACATAGTACCATTTTACGAAGAGGAATGAGTTTTTTTGCCGTATGTTTGTTTTTCAGGAGTTAACATTGCTAGTCCCTTTTTCTATTTTGTCACCAAAAAAAATCTTCTTGAATCCGGTCGAGCGAGCCATAGGAAAATCTTTTTTATCATAAAATGTAAACGATAAACCTCTAATCAAAAATACGCGGAGCTAGCTTAACGCTCAAGAATAAATCCCACGAGTTCTCAAAGTGCCGTAATAAAACTTGGTTGAAAACAATTAGTTTAAAATTGCGCGTTCCCCTCCGTTCTACAGATGACTAGATTGCTTCATATTCTTTGTCACAAGGGACATCATCTCAAGTCCGTCGATGCAGACATCATACCACCGTTTTAATCGAGATAATCTCAACGTTATTAAATTGAAACTTTAATATTATTGTATAAGGCTATTATAGTACCAAGTTCGGGATCGGGTTCGTGGGGAGAATAGGTTGATTATGAAAGGACAACTATGCGAAGATTACGAATAAACCGCTTTTTTATGTATGTGTTTTCAATTTCAATTCCTGATTGTCTTAATTGTATTTTCCTTTCCCTATGAATTTTGTTTCCGATGATATAAGTTTACAATTAAGATAAAAGTATGTGAAGTTTATTCATGTTTAGCGTATAAAACCACGAAAAACCGAAGAAGCAAAAAAAAAACCGGTCCCAAACCGTTTCGACAGTCCCCTGGTAAATGAACTGGTTCGAACGTTTAAAAACCGGAGAAAGAAACCTTAGTGTCCATCCCGAAGGTAGTCCCTGCCATGCCTCGAATACTAATTCGTGGATTCGATTCCACAGTACATACCCAAAGCAAGTCCCCTGTCAGCCTCGAATCTTCGACCATTGCTATGGGGCATGAAGCCATAATTCCCACTCTGAAGGAAAACCCCCACGAAGAACTCAACTGAGACCAACATACGCATGTGATAACAACCTCCCCAAATACCACCCTGATGGCCAACAGAAAATTGTTGCAATATATATCCTTAGATTTTCATTACTATGGACAAATCCATAATCTAAGAAGATTTCCAAATCCAAACATATTCTATTAAAATATTCAATTCAATGATTATCTAATAACTTTCGATTAAATACCAATGTTGTCAAATCATCTTGCATTCATGCATGATACAACTATTCCTCTACACAATATAATATACATAATGAATCCTTTAGTCTAACTTAAGATTTCATTCATGTTCTATCTTATCAAAAGATGTCTATCCATTTAGACTTTCTAAATGGTATGTCAAATTGTGTTAGATTTATATACCGCATATGTTCATAGCAATAAACATATATTTCAAGGTTATATGTTTTATTTCCTAAATCTTTCAGGTGAAGGAAACCTGAACATAATACTCCCACTAGCTTTTAGGAATACTCATGAGTTATCTTTATTTAACAATAAACATAAGATTATTCTCCTAGATGCTTGCAATAATCCATACTTGGATTCTTGCCTCTTGTACACTTCATAAAGATTATATGAATTCATAAACTCCTTTGATTGTTCTTCGTCCTCGCAATAGTAATCATCCAAGAAAGAGTTTTAAATTCATTTTCATAATATATTGTATTGTTTCTTTTGTGTTATATGTGCTTGATTTGGATGCTAACTGGTCATTTGTGGTTTTATTAGTTTTATGGCACTTAGGGTGTTTTGTGGTCATTTTTTTGTTTTATGGATTATTCGATTTTGAGCTTATGTTTCATAAGCTCAACTTTTTTGCGGCTTATTAATAAAATTTTCGGCTTATTATGTCATTATAAGTTTATATAAAAGTTTCAAAATAAGCCAGAAAAAGTGAGCCTGTGAAACATAAGCCCAAAACCAAAAAAGCCGAAACAAACAGTCCTAGTTCTAAATTCCTTTATGGATTTGTTTTGTCAAAAAAGCATATTTACAAAAAGCATAGCTTCTTTTGAAACTTTTCGTCTCACAGTAAGCCTATATGTTTCAAAATAAGCCGCCACAATAAGCCAGAAACCAAATAAGCCCCCGCGCTATACATGTATATATAAACTTTTCGTCTTT
This sequence comes from Tanacetum coccineum, assembly GCA_026074375.1. NCBI lineage: Eukaryota > Viridiplantae > Streptophyta > Magnoliopsida > Asterales > Asteraceae > Tanacetum > Tanacetum coccineum. The sequence continues at coordinate 2,648 of BQNB010087709.1, read as the reverse complement.
TATATCATGTCAAAATAGATCAAATAAACTATTCATTTAGACTAATCTTTGGGATAATTGCTTATTTGTAGCTTAAATGTAGCTCCTGTGGCGATGTCGCCTCCAAAGATGTCTACATCACTTTGGAGGAAATCATAAGAGTCTCTATGTTATATCACCAAAGGTTTATAAGCGTTTTACTCATGGAAAGTTCAAGCACCAGCACACTACAAGCAAGGGATGATTTCAGTAGCTCCAACTTTCTTATTAGTTAAATGAATAAGTCCTTATCCAGGGCATAAGTAGTTATGTGTTAAGGAGTTATGTTTCAAGCAGTTTATGTTAGCAGTTATGTTTAGTAGTTATTTCCTGGAAAGCAATTGTAAACTCGTAAGGCGTTTTTGAATGCAATTATCAGAAAAAGGAGGACAAGTTGTCTTTCCACCAAAATCTGCGTTTTAAAGAGATCGGAGAGTTCTCTCAAATGAGCTCTCATAACTCATGAGTAAACCAAACAAAAAAGGTAGATCAGCAAGCAAACATTCTAACCCATCATTTGATTTCTCCCTACAAAGACCCATAACTAGATCCATCAGTCAGGACCATAACACTCTGCTAGTTCAATGGTTCATTTGATTCGCTAGGTACATACAACTTCTTTAATTATGTAACTGTTTTCGACTATCTTTTTGTTTTTCCTACCTTTTGAATCAGCCGGATGCCTCTAATGCATGTTTTCACATCGTGTGGTTGTGTAACAGTGCAAAACATGCAAGCAATCGGGGAGTCTCTCTATGGTCCCCCCGAGTCAAGAATCCAATGATGATGTTTTAACCATTTGCATGAGCTGCAACCATGGACTCGCCCCTCTCATGCTGCTCAAGATGGACTTCACACTGTATTGTATTTTTTACTCTGGATGGTGTGCGGACAAGGTATGTTTTTAATTTCGTGTGGAGCTTGACGTGTCTAGTTAGTTAACAAGGTAACAAAGGACTTTGAGCTCTCAAATAGTTCACATATAGCACAATGTGTGATGATGAAATTTAATTTAAGAAAATTGCCAAAGCACTGGAAATTGCTGTAAAGACGAAATATCACTGAATCACTCGATATTTAGAATATTAGTTACTCCCTACTCTAATTATTTTACTTGAACTTTAATTTGTTCATAAAAATAGTGAGACAAGGCTATTATGTTGTTATGTGTGATGCAGAAAAATGTAAACAAGGTTGCCTAATCACAACGTAGATCGTAGGTTATCACGGACATGCCTTGTGTTTCTGTATTAAAATGCAAAATATATGTATTCAGTTTTATTTGGAATAATCGAGGGACAGTTATTACGCATAAAATATCTACTCATAATACATAATGACCTTTTAGTGTTCTTCATTTTTGGCTCAAAAATTTCATGTGCAAATATCATTGTACAATATATAATCTTGCATAACTTCGCTTGCAAGTGAAATTCAGGGTGTTATGAAATTAATAAGCCGACTGTCTTTTATATCTAGGTGAAATGCCGTTGTGGGCTTGAGAACAAAAAGGAGGTCTGCTTTGTTGGTTAAGAGGGTATAAACTGAACTACTATATTATACTACATATATAGCTATAAAGCTTTTGTGTTTGGTTTGATTTTGTCTTGCTGGTTCAACGTTTGCTAGCTAGGGAACACAAACAGCTACAACCTATGCTTTTGGCTTGTTAGATTGAGTTTTGAGTAACACATTTTCTGTTTTTTTCTTCTTATAGTGCAAGAGCTGTAATAGCAATGGAACAATCAAAATGATGGATGGAAAAGGGTTCTCGCTTACCCAGAGCTACAACAACATGGAAAAGGCGGGCCCTCTCATGACCTTTTGTTGTGATGGGAGGGCAGTGCCGTCTCTAGGTTTTTGAAGGCCCTGTGCGAAATTACAAAAATGAGGCCCCCTAGAAAAAGTTCAACAATTTTGCAAACATAATAACAAATACAATTCGAACTTATTATGTAAACATAGCCATTCTCCAAGGAATTTTCAATGCAAATCCTACAATAAATCTTTGTAGTCAGTTCTCTTCAACATATCTTGCTCAATTGATATCATTGCTAGTATATTAAGCATTTCTTACAACATTGTAGAACGCAAGTAAGTTTCTATCGACTTCAATTTAGAAAAGCTTCTTTCAGCTCAAGGAACGGTGACATGAATAGTTAATAATATTTTATACACAACTAGTTTTAATGCCCGTGCACGCACGAGGCTTAGACATTATGTTTTTTTAAATATATGTATAATTTTTATTTTTTCTGTTTTATAAGTTATGTTATAGAGTATTATCGAAATCATATGAATATAATAGATTTATTAAATCTTTTATATATTATATGAACTTGATGATAATTAGTAATTTTTTTCATTTAATTTACCTATTTTCTGACTCGATATTATGAGCCGACTAATACCAGCGAAACTACCCTTTTAGGTAGCCCGAAGTCAGCTCAAGTGAACCTCCGATGCCACAAGGGGATTAATTTTCTCCTCGTTATATTCGAACCAGCGACCTCCATGTAGTTGATATTGTATATGTTTAATGATTATAGTTAAATGAGTGTGTCAGCTATACTTAGGATTAATGGTCATACTTTGTGTTAAAACATGTACTACCTCCGTCACGTACGCAA
>BQNB010087708.1:4613-27851 GCA_026074375.1 Tanacetum coccineum | reverse complement strand
CTTTGAAGAGGCACTAGTCATTGGACTACCATCTCTTTTCAAACCCCTTGTGAATGCAACAGCTCTTTGGATTTTATCAAACTCTTCTTGAAGCTGTTCAGGAGAGAGTTTTCAAACTTGAGCAATAGTCCAACCAGTAGAGTATACAGCAGGACCTTGATTCTTTACATAAGTACGCATATATTGCCTGAGCTGAGATGGTGTCATAGGCCTATCCCTCCGTTCTTGAGCCCGTTGTTCAGCAAGTTCTTTTCTTCGAGAATTGACCAACGCAACCATCCTAGCTGCAAAATCATCAGTAAATTCAACCCCGAAAATTGTGGAAGATAAGTCTGGATTTGCTTGAAGACGAGCCAAAATTATATCTCAAGCAGCATCTAAGTAGTTTGCAGCCGATGCAAGAACCTCTTGCTGTCTTTTTTGTTGGTCTTCAGTCATCTCAAAGTCTTGAGACATCTGCCTAGCTAAATTAGCATCCGTCATAAGAGATTCAGCTCTTTGCTTTTCGAAATCTGCGAGTTCTTGAGCTTGTAATCTCTGAGCAGCCTCCCAACCTAGTCTTTCTTCTTCCAATTGCTTGAAAGTCTTATCTTGAGTTGGAGTAGGTTCTTCAACAACCATACCTTTTCCCTTTCTTGCATCTCTGACAGGTGATGAAGGAGTAGCATGTGTAGTACCACTACTAGCAGGAATTGTTTCAGCAGCAGGAACATAACCTACTGGTAGGAACAGTTTTGCTACCAGGAGAAATGGTTGAAGGACCAGTAGGAGCAACATCAGAAGGAATATCAGTAGAAAACTTAGTAGTAGGAACATCACCAGTAGGATCATAGGAACAAGCAGCAGGATTCTTAGAAGGATCACCAAGAGATTTGGTGGAATCAACAGTCACAGCCGCATTAGTCAATGCATTTAGTGCATCCAACTCCACATCTGGCACTCCTCCGTCTTCTTGGTCTGAATCACTCAACACCACTTTCCTTTTCTTAGTCTTGAGTTTGACCTCCAATGCTTTGACTTTCTTAACCAATTTTGGTACTACATCCTTAAATAGCTTCTTGTGTGCCTTGAGTTCAGTTTCCAAAGAATGTACCTTCTTCACAAGAGTTGAGACTGCAGAGGACAAAGCAGATAGGGTAATAAGGTCCTCGGCACCTCCGGAAGCATGACCTATAGGAAAGGCTTGAATGAACCTGGGTGGAGATACATGAAAAGAGCCTCCCAAAGAGTCATCTTCAGTCTCATGAATTCGTGAAGAGGAAGCTATATTTGGTTCAGTCTGTTGATCAAGCTCAAAGATAAGAGAAACATGGGGATTAGCTTGTGGTCTAGTGGGTGGAGACACATGGTTTTGAGTATTGTCAGACACATGCCTAGTCTCAGGAATAGTTTCAGAAATAGGTGGTGGGACAGCTTGTACATCAGCCCCTGCTCCTTCATCTTCTTGAGCTTGGGAAAGCATAGCATCCAAAAGTGGCATAGTTTGCCCCACAAAATTGAGCTTCATGTTAGCAAAAAGTTTGCTAGACAGCTTGAACACATGGTACTGTCTAGTAATGCTGGTTTCTATACCCAAAATGGTTTGAAGGAATCGATGATACATTAAAAACTTTTTAGCATTCCCTATGTTGCTAACCATCCCCTTAAAAATATAGCTAGACCAGTTAAATCTTCTCCCATCAGTAAGACAAATAAGAGCAACAGCAATGGAGCTACCAAATTGATCCCAACTACCGGACTTGGTACTGAGACAATGAAGAAGGGTGTGGACCAAAAACCTCTATTGAGGTGAAAACTTGTTCTTGAAAAAGGTTAACTTGCCTTCAGTTACATACCCAAGATTATCCATGCCAGAGTAGATTTCCACAATGGGTAAATCATCAATACCACCATCATCAACTAATTAAAGTTTCCTTTTGACGGATTCCTCAGTGATGGTGTAGGGAGTCGCATCAATGGTAGCTAGGATAGCTGGAGGACCTAACTTCGGTGACCTAAGAGTGGCTGTTAACCAAAATTGTTTGACTAATAAGTCAAAGATGATTGGGTCATGTGTGAGAGCATACCTTATGTGAGAAGCCCCCAAGAAGTCAAGAATCTGATGATAATCATCACTTCCTTTGGGTTTTTGCAAATAACCCACTTTGTTGTGTTCATCTCTGTATCTGAGTGCGGCCATTGATGACTTGAAAATAGGGTTGAGATTTTGTGCTGGTTGTGGATCGCAATGAGAGTTAATACTGGTGGATAGTGGGAATTTAATTAATTTTGAAGAATGATCTCAATGTGTATTGGACCGTTTTGAACTTAGGGTTTTAATGAAAGGTAATTGTTAAAATTTGAGAAAATAGTAATTATCCATTTAATTAGAAACCCCTTTGACGAATTAAATGCCAAAAATATCTCAATGGTGACTTTTAATTAAGATAAAAATCACTTTTAATCTACCAGTACGAACAGACATAACCAGCACAAAGAAAAGTCAACCAGAAGGAAAGTTAACATTACCAGTAGGAAGTGGTCTACCAGTAGTAAAAATTAAAACTACCAGTAGAAGAAGTTAAAACTACCAGGAGAAAAATACAACCACTAGGAGAAACATAGTGTAACAAGAAAAACGAATTTGGAAAAAGGGAAAAAAATTAATGAAAAACCAACTATTTAGAAACTTGTACAACAACAGTCCTCCCCTTGGACTCAAATCCTCCCCTCAATTGTAGTGTCGATGGATTGAGCATCCCAATGTTAACCACAAGATGATTAAACCTAGGTCCATCAAATGCCTTGGTTAACAGGCCAGCCACATTATCATCAGTATGTATTTTAAGGACTTGAATAAGTTTCTTTTCATTAGCATCTCTGATGAAATGATGCCTAATTTCTATGTGCTTAGTTCTTTGGTGAAAAACTGGGTTTTTAACTATGCAAATGGTACTTTGGTTATCAATAAAGATTTTGGTATTCATAAAGTTATACCCATAATCTAATAACTGATTTTGTATCCAGAGTACCTGACCACAGCAGTTAGCAGCAGCAACATACTCAGCTTCAGTGGAAGAGGTAGCCACAATGGTTTGCTTCTTGCATTGCCATGAGATTAACCTCCTACCCAGAAACTGACATCCACCAGTTGTGGATTTCCTATCCTTGTTTGCCCCAGCATAATCACTGTCACTATAAGCTTCAAGCACAAAAGGTGACTCTCTAGGGTACCATAACCCTAACTTAGGTTGGCCTTTAAGATACTTGAAAATCTTCTTCACTGCTTCCAAATTTGAAGTAGTAGGAGTGACTTGATTCCTTGAACAAGCACTGACTGCAAACATTATATCAGGTCTTGAAGCTGTTAAGTACATTAGTGAACCTATCATGGATCTGTACAAATGTACATTTACAGGACTATCAGGTTCATTCTTGGACTTAGGCTTTGGAGCTTCATAGGGTGTAGTAGCAGTCCTGACACATTCCAAATCAAACTTCTTCAAGATCTCTTGCACATACTTGTCTTGATTGATAAAAATTCCATCAGGTCTTTGCTGAACTTGTAATCCTAGGAAGAAAGTAAGTTCTCCCATAGCACTCATTTCAAATTCTCCCTTCATCAAGGCCTCAAATTCATCACACCAGGCCTTCTTTGTAGATCCAAAAATGATGTCATCCACATAGACTTGTACCAGGATGATATCTCTTTTGTGCTTCTTAAGAAAGAGAGTCTTGTCAATGGTGCCCCTTCTGTAACCATGTTTCAGCAAAAAGGTAGAAAGGGTTGCATACCAAGCTCTTGGTGCTTGATGAAGTCCATATAGAGCTTTGACTACCTTGTAGACCTTCTTGGGATGTTGAGGATCCACAAATCCCTTAGGTTGAGTGACATATACTTCCTCATCAATTCTACCATAAAGAAACGCACTCTTAACATCCATCTGATAAACCATAAATCCCAGGTAAGAGGCAAATGCTAAGAACAATCTGATTGCCTCTATTCTTGCAACTGGAGCAAAGACTTCATCATAATCAATGCCCTCCTCCTGTCTATGTCCTTGTGCTACAAGTCTAGCCTTGTTCCTTACAACAATCCCCCTGGCATCTCTCTTATTTTTTAATATCCACTTAGTCCCAATAGCATATTTATCTTCAGGTAAATCAACAAGAACCCATACATTTTGAAACTTGAACTGTTGCATCTCTTCCTGCATAGCATCAACCCAGCTTGGATCTTCAAGGGCCTGAGCTACACTCCTTGGTTCAACTTGAGAAAGAAAGCAAGCAAACAGACAATGTTGAAAGTCTGTATGATTGTCTCTTTGCTGGTCATGAATATAACTAATAAAAGCTGATTCACTAGTAGTAGTCTTATTGACCTTGCTTTTTGTTTGCACAGCTGAAGTATGATCCCTAATAATCAGAGATTGAGGATGAATTGTATTGATCGCTTAGTTTTTACCACAGACTACTTCCATATTTGAAATTTGCTAAATTGTTTTAGATCAGCACCAAACTCCATCATCATAGATGTACGAAGAGAAAATACATTGAGGGTTCATTATTTCCAGGTCCTGATGGAGCTGAGGAATCTTATTGTAGTCTCATCATCAAAGAATGATACATTTGTACTACCATAAATATTTTTTTTTTTATTTTAAATTTTTTTTTTTTTTTTTTTTTTGTAGAACTGGAACACCACCAGTAGGAACTGAAACACCACCAGTAGGAACTGAAACATCACCAGGAGAAATCATTGTATCACCAGAAGGAACGGGGATGCTACCAGTAAGAACTAGTATGCTACCAGGAGGAACTGTTTTTGTACTTGCTCTCTTCTAAAGTTCCTCAACATCTTTTGCATTAGAGGTGGCTCTTTGTTCCTGACCTTTCAGCCTTGCAAGCTCTTGTTGAAAAATTTCTTCAGCAGAAGCAAGAGAAGAATCATCAACTTCATCACCAGAAGTATCTTTAGGCTCAGCCTACCTTAATTCTATGATGGATAAAAGACAATGATGACTTGTTCATCACATTCTGAGTCTGAATTAGCATCTTGTATACCTGCAGGGTTAGTTGAGGCTGCTTGTGTTCCTGCAGATTGGTTAGCTTTATCACGTTTATAGCCCAAAGTATCAGTCAAATAATCGAGGTCAAAATACCATTCATGACCAAGACCCTGTACATTAGGTTTTTCCTCAAGATACCTCAGATTCATAGTCTCTTCTACCCTTTTATTAAGGCCCCATATTTGTACACCCTGTTTGCTTTATACTTGTAGAGTATCCAACAATGTAGCCTTCATCAGCCTTGCCAATCAAACTTACCCTAATGATCACTTGTTTTTTAGAATGGACACATGACACCTAAAGGGTTTAAAAATGACTGATTAAGAGAATGATCCCAGTCAATTAAGGCATAGGTGTCTTTATTATGAGGACATTTACCAACACTCCTATTCAAGACTAACAAGCTGTTCTTACTGCTTCAGTTTTTTTTTCCCCCCCCCAAAAAAAAAAAAAAAAACATAGTAGGTAACTTAAGTCAGCCAACATAGTTCTAGATGCCTCTATAAGGGTTTCTATTTTTCCATCTCAGAACCCTATTTTGCTATGGGGTTCTGGCTTGACTAGAATCCCTCTTATCCCTTGACCAAAGTTTCAATAATAGAGCATTTATTAAACGCTGTACGCATTATCACATCTTATAGCTTTTACCTTTTTGTTCAACCTGTTTTCTACAAGATTTAATAAAGTCCTTAAGGATAGGAATAGGTCACATCCTTATGTACCTAAAAAGAAAACCCAACAAAACCTGCTATAGTCATCAGTGATCACAAGGCAGTAATATTTGTGGTCAATGCTTCGAATTGATGTAGGACCAAAGAGGTCCATATGAAGCAATTGCAAAGGCTCAGAAATGGAGCTCACAGCAGTAATGGCCTTATAAGAGGCTTTGTGTTGCTTGCCTTTACAACATGCAACACAAGTTATGGTTTATTCTGAAAGGTTTAGGGGTAGTCCTCTAACTAAATACCCTTTACCAATCTGTTCATTTTTATAGTTTCACATGACCCCCTCTCTATGCCATATCACAGATTCAAACAACCAGCTTTGCCACAAATAAGTCCAAAGTTTTTACCCCTAGGACTGAGATTATTTAAGTTAATGGTGTAAAGATTATGTTTCCTTAGAACCCTAAGTACCACCATATTTTCATCTGGAAGCATGAAGTCCTTGGATAGCACAAGATAATCAGTGTCTGTGAAGAGAACTCTATTATTCTTGTCATAAATCTGAGAGATGGAGAACAAGTTGAATTGTTGTAGTTCCTTCACATAGTATACATTTTCAAAATCCAGTGTGGGAGTTCTGATTGTCCCTTTTCCAGTAATCATACCTTCACCACCTCCAAAAGTTACTTTTCCTACTTGAAATTCTTGAAAGTCATCCAGTCTTTCCATGTTACCTGTCATACTTCTAGAACAACCACTATCAAAGATCCCTTCATCTTCAGCATCTGAATAAGGATTTTCCTACAATATACAACATGGGAAAAGTTAGTGTCTAAGGGGGGCCCAAGCCATTTATGACTTGGGTATGCCTTGTGGATCTGAAAAGGTTGTCCATAAAGATGTATGAGATCCACTATTGTTCTTGGGTACCCAGTATAAACCTTTTCTATGTGTTTTCCAAGAATAACCTACTGAGGGATTAACAGCAGTTGCCCATCTCACCCCACCATATTTCATATGATTATAATACATTTGAGGTACATATGATGTATAAGTCGAAAAATAAGAACTTGTAGGTCTATTTAAATAGGGCATAGGTCTAGCAGTACTTTTCCACCAACCAGAAGTTACTGATGGAGAATATCCTCTATCAGTAGGAACTAGAAAAGGCCTATTTGCCTACAGTAAGAACTGGTGCGGCCACCTTTGTCTTACCAGTAGTAACTTTTTTGTTGGTCTAGCCAGGAGGATGTTTACTTTCCAGTCCTAAGAAGTACAGCTTGTGGGACAAACTGATTTTGATGATTAACATTATTCCTACTATGTACAGGTCCCACCCCATTACCAACAGTCTTATTAGCCATTTGTTTTCTCTCCTCTCTAGAATCACAATCCTTAATAAGATGAGTACTACTACCACATACAAAACATAACTTAGAAACAGATGAAGCATTTTTCCTAAAATGACCTGCCTTTTTATTAAAATAACCATTCTTATTACAAGAAGTCCTAGAAGTGTTTTCATTCTTATCAGAACTATTACAAGAGAAACTAGGTAAATCCAGAACCAATAATTTGGTTTCTTTGGATAGGTGTACCCAACATTGACTCAATCTCAGCTTCACTCTCAGATATGGATACACTGGAAGTTGATGCACAAAGTAGAATCATTTGACTTGGGCTCTGAAGATTTGACACTAAATCACTATGAGTCAATAGTCATTGTGATGACCTCTGAAGAACTTGTCCACTGTTATCCCCCCCAAACAAGAGACAGGTCATTAGACATAGAATTAGAGTCACCAGAGGTTGAGGACTTTGTACCATAAGACATTTGTGATTCATCCAAGTCAATGTGATCTGATAGAGGAGTGTAGTCTCTAGAAAGAGGTGGAGGCACAGCTTTCATACTATCAGCTTTGGCAAACCTATTGAAAAGAGGTCTACCTTCCACTTCTTCAGAGTTAGTGGTAAATACACTAAATGCAAAGTCATCCCATCCTAACTCATTTTCCCTTATATAGTTATTAAAAAAAAAAAAAAATTCCCTAAACCCACTTTTGTTCTAACAGACATGGAACTATCAATTAATCTGAACAAGTTTTTGAAAGAGGTTCTCCACTTTTCAATTTGTACTAAGTGATTATCAAGTTTTGTCTATAATTCTTTCTTAGCAGTCTCAGCAATAGCATTTATTCTTTCAGAATGTTTTTTAGACAGATTAGTTGTTATTTTCAAGTTCATAGTACAACACCCTAATCTTGTCTTCAAGTGTCAACTGATTTTTCTGAAGAACTCTCTTTGTTGTTTTTTCCCAATTTTAAGTGAAGTTTCTATAAGCTAAGCTGTGTAGAAAAAATTCACTATTTAGTTTCATTAGTTTCATTATACTGCTTTTGAAGTACATTAGACTTATTGTCATAACCAAAAGGCAGTTATGCCACACTCAGAATGACACCATAAGAGCAAATCTCCGCATCTCCTGCAGTACTGCTTCCATTGTATCAGCTCCATGATCAATTTGTATATCTTGGGCAACACCTTCTTCATTGGCATCACCTCATATCAAACCAGCATTCATACCAACCTCTTTAGGAGCATAACTCCATCACATTGACCATCAGATCTTCCATTACCAATGTATTAACAGTGAACAAGGCTTTGAATCTCTTCCTTCATTTCCAATCTCCTGAATCTTGAATGATGAATAACCTCCTGCTTGTCAATTCCTCCCATTGCCCATGCATTTCTCTTGCAAAGGGCCTCTTTAAAGACACTTGTAACATCTGACCTTCTTCTTGTTGAACCTAGATAGATTTCCTTCTTATCAAAATCAATCTTCCTTCTAGCTTTCTGCTCAAACTTGTTTACTCTAACAAAAAGCATAGCCATTTGCCATTTTAAGTCCATCTCCTCCAGATTCCAATTTTTCTATCTGACAAAATCTTCAAAGCTATTTTGTTGTTCTGCTCAGTATCAACAACAAAAGATTGAAGAACATCTTCAATTACATTACCAGATCTGTGAGACCCAGTCTTAGAGTTTGATGGAGCAGTGTAGGTAGATGAAGAATAGCTTGGACTATCTGCATATGACATCTTTTTGCTAGCACTGGTGGTACTAACAAATGCAGAATGGCTTGGACCTGCAGATTGGCTTGAGGAAAAAGTAGAGTATCCTTTATATCTACCTCAAGAGTCTTTAACTTGTAGTACAAATCATCAAAAGAAAGAAGTTCAAGTCCACCTTTGGTTTTCAAGGTTAAAGCTACCTGAGACCATGATGAAGGCAAAGCTCTTAGAAACTTGAGATTAATATCTTCATCCTCTGGCTTGGCCTTGAGTTGGTTAAGCTGACTTAGAATCTTCTGCATCATGTCATACCCTTTGTGCAATCCCTCTGCTTCACTAATTCTGAACTCTAAAAATTCTTGCTTCAGCATAGACTTTCTCATCTTCTTAGATTCGGCATTTCCACCAAACCTAGCTTTGACTGCATTCCATATATCCCTTGCATCATCCATATAATGGAAATCAGCCACATGATCATCAGGAATAGACTGAAGCAAGGTAGTTCTTGCCTTTGATTCCCTCTGAACAGCAATGTGTTCATCTGCAGTCGTTGGGGGAAGAATAATGACCCTTCCGTCACGATCTCTTCCAGTCCTTTTTAAGCTGTTGCCATTTTGAATCACCTTCCAAATATTCGTATCATTGTTTGTGATCCAGTATTCCATCTTCATAGCCCAGACCTCATACTCATCCTTCTTCAAATAAGGAAACTTTGCATTGTTGTTTGAGACAGTGGTAATGATTTGAGGTTGAATGTTTTGTTGTTGTTGAGGAATGGTGGCTTCACTATGAACACTAGCATCATCGCTTTCATTGTCAGATCCTGCCATTTTAAAGGTGTAGAGAGGTGTTTGGTTGTGAGGTTTATAAGGATCTTAAATATAGGAATATTCTTTTTATGAGAGACTCTCAACAAGCTCTGATACCACTTTGTTGATCCACTCTAAATAGATCTTTACTGCCTGTTAAGGATGGTGAATAGCCTATTGATCCAAGCTAAACATAAGAGGAGACTCCTTGCTTTAGAAAAGCTAATGTCTACGAGGAATATAGACACGGCTAATAAGAAGAACATGACTAATAAAAACTAAAAGATCCTTCTACGGATTTCTATTAATTAACAACGAGAATTGTGTTTTTTTGATCTCTTTCTATTCCCTAAGCCGTGGGTTCTTTTTATAGAGGTGAAACCCTAATCGGAATTTACTAAAAACGCGTGAGAATAATATGCATGACTATCCCTAATTTATCTCATGCATATCCTCATCTCTAACTAACTAAAATCTTATCCTGGAATAACTATTTGACTCTACCAGGACTAAGTACTCTACCAGTAGGAACTAGACTTAGCCTACCAGGACTAACTATGATAATAACCTTACCAGCAGGAACTACATACCTGCCAGTAGGAACTACTACTCTACTAGTAGGAACTACATACCTACTAGTAGAAACTAAGTATTATAATTATTCCCAACAGTCTGTGAGTCCCGATACTAGTCTCTGTGGGGTGTCAAAAGCCTGGTTACTTAGCCGCAAGGTTGGGATGTGCCGAGATGAAAGTCGCTACATGGGATGATCTCGCCTTCAAACTCATTATTCTTAGGTGAAATGTAAAGCATAGTATTTTGCAAAACGTTGATCCATGGTTGAAATTCAAAATAGCACACTCACCTAAGATATAATGATTATCGGGAGTAAAAAGTTCACAAGTTGCAAATATGAGTAGTATTAGCATCTTTACTGATATTTAGCTGTGATTTCGTTTTAAGCTTGGTTTGGAGCAAGTGAAAAGTCGGGAAAGATGAATTTATCCTTTTTGGGGGCATTCTCGGATCGAAATACATCTTGTTCTATGATCACTAACAGTTATGGAAATAATGAAAGTCGAAATATTCTTAGTTTATTAATTAAAAAAAAGTTTTTTAAAAAATGGGAAAATGGGGTGTTTTATAACTTGTGATTTCTTAACTTTCTCCACGAAAATCTTTGCTACTTTTCAAAGATTTAGTTTGGGGAAGTTTTGAGGTATTTGGTTTTAAAGCATATAATATTGCTTGAGGACACACAATCGCTTAGTTTGGGGAATTTTGATATGTGTGAAAACACATATCCGTTTTATATCAAAAATGACCCATAAAAGACAAAATTATGCTTAAGATGCTTGAATATTGCTTGTTTGTCTTTGTGATTGTGTAGGTATGGATAATGCAAATATCACAAGAAAACGGTCAAAACCAGACAAACACGGACACGAGATCGAAAAGAATGCAAAAGAGCCGGGAGTATTCATCAATGGTCAAAAGTCAACTCACTAAATGACAAAACCCATAAAATACCCAAAACAGCCCTTCAAGTCAAACCAAATTGCAAAAATGGTCCCTAATCCCTAACGGTGTTAACTCTTTAATATATATAAAGAGTTAACACTCGTTATCCTCTTTATAATAAGCCAAAAACATAATAAACATAGGTCAAAGCCCACTTTACCCCGAGTCAAACCCCCACCTAAACGGTTAAATAGGCGCCAAAACCCATTTACTATTCATCATACCTTCCATTTTACCTCGAGTCAAAATCAAAGGGCAAATGGAAATTGAGGATGTGGCTAAGTGATTCAAGTGCCAAGGAATGATGTGGCAGAGTTATACGTCACATGAGCCTCCCATTGGCCAATCCCCACAAAGAGTGACACGCGGATTTAGAGAGAAGCACACCAAGGACAAGGATTTTGCACTAAATTGAGTGCAAAAGAAGCACAAGTGCTCTGACACACGGAATGCCACGTTAGCAATCCGTGTGCTCACTCACTTAATCTAACGGCTTACAAGATGGATCAAGAGTTAGTTATTGATGAAGGATGAAGATCAAAAGAGAGGGGAGCATATGGAAAGCCTGGAAGCTTCTCAGAATCAGTTAAGGTGGTTTCACAGCCAACAAACACCCCTTTCCTTTTTAAAAAAAAATCAAACGCACCTGTTGTTGGTGGTTATAAGACCACGCGCACCCTTGGGAGGTGGCGGTTGTGGTGGTGGTTTCGGTGGAGATGGAGTGACGGGGTGATGATGATGATGATACGATGATGATGGTGGTGTTATGGTGGCGAGTGGGTGGTGTGTGGGGCTGCCATGGTGAGGCAGCGGCGGTGTGGTTGCCGGAGGGGATGGGCGGCGCGTGGCCGGAAGTGAGCTGGTGGATCGGGGAGATCCGGAGATGGAGCTCGTTTTTGGTGTTGGCCGGAAAATCCCGCCGGAAAAGTTTTCCGGCGGCGGCGCGACGGTGGTGGCCGGCGATGGTCGCCGGAGATGGTGGTGGGGCGGTGGCCGGATAATGTGGAGAGGGAGAGAGAATTAAGATGAGTGTGTGTGTGTTGTATATGTAAGAATGAAAAAAAAATATAAACTTTTTATATATATATTAAAAGTTTATAACAAAGTGACAAGTTATAATTAGATGGGGGTTTATTATGTAACTTTTTCATATACTTTTTGATAAAAGCGGTTCGGGACTCATTTGAGCGACTTAACGGATGATTCAACTCTTGAAACTTGCGCCATTGTTTTCCGAATCATTTTTCTGATAAAAATGAGTATTTACTTGATAATGTTTCATAAATATTTTATAATTTTTAATAAAATATCTGTTATTCATTTTGTGAACCGGTTTCGTCTGGTCCGAAATAAAATTGGATTTCAACTCGAGTATTCGCGTTATCCGCAACGCTTTTAATTAAAAAGATGACTAATTTATTTAATATTTTTATTAAATAAATACTGATAATTAAAAGCAAATTTAATTGTTTTTGTGTGTCCGCGCTGTATGTTGTCCGTAAAATGTTTGCGGTGCTGTTTTAGCCCTTTTCGGCTCGTTTCCAGGTCTCGGGCAAAACTGAAAAGTTGTCAGGAATGTCGTTTCACATCAAATTGCTTTAGAGTCCGAGTCGTGAATACGTGATTTAGATGATCGTTCTTATAAGTCAAGCCAGACCTAAAAGTCAAAGGGTAAAATAATTATCTAAAAATCCGAAAATTCTCAGATGTTACATTTTAGGATTAGATTTTAAGCATTCAAATAGATATAGGGTAATATTAAATCTTTTTCAAGTTTATTTTTAATAAAAAGCTCATCTGACCATCTGTTTTAGCTCTCAAAATTAGTTTTTTGTCTTTTAAATAACAAAACTAAAGATAGCATATGATGTCTGAACTGTCTGTTTTTAGTCTACTTTTTTAATAAGCTCTAGTTTTTAAAAATATTTTTAAAAAGCTTTTTCAAGTAGTCTTTAAGCTAGATTTTCAGAAAAACCAAATTTTATTTCATGAAAAGTTCATTAGTTGGTTTAAATATAAGCTAAAAGTAAGGTTTAGGGCCTGTTTGGTTATTAGTTTTAATTTAAGCACTTATTTTTGAAATTTCGGCTTTTAGGCTTATTTTTGTGCTTATTTCTTTTCATTTAGCTTATTAGGATTGTGTCAGCTTAATAATAGATTATTTTGTCATAGTATAGCTTATTTCTAGCTTTTAAAGATCTTAGATTTTTCAAAAAGCAAAAAAAAATAGTTTTAGTTGTTTTTCTGCCTTTTAAGCCATTTTTTAGATTATTTCTTGAGTTTCAAAAAAAGTTTCTTTTATTAAAAGTGCTTATTTTTAGCTTTTCTAAAACTTTGCTTTTATAAGTTTTCAAAAATAAAAATAAAAAGGGAAGGTGGAAATCGGGGGTGAGCAAGGCTCGAACCCCCGACCTCAACACCCTCAACCTTTATAACAACACAACCACACACCTCACTACCATCGTGCCCTGGGGTCTTTTTCGTTATAGGTTTACTAAATCTATTACTTATATACATTTTAACCCTTTTAGCTTAATAAGCTGTTATAGCTTTTTACACAGCTTATTCGATAAGCTGTGTAATCAAGCTTATTTTTCCTAGGTCTCTTTTAGTTCAAGCTATTTTCCATAATTTTTTCAGAATTTTTATAATTAGTTTAGTATTTTTAAACATTTATTTTTATTAAAAACTTTAAAAAATCATAAAAAATAGAAAAATAATCAAAAAAATATAATTCTTTTTTAGAAAATTTTCTTTTATCGTAAAGTTTCTAGGAAAATTAGTTTTGCTTTCGTAGGGTTAAAATTGCAAAATTTCAATTTTTAAAGAACGGGATTCATTTTCGTTCTCGTTTTTCGTGTTTTTAAGCTCAATTCAATTCCGTTTTTGTTTTAGTTTTCTTTAAACTTACTTTTTAGTCAATTAGAGTCTATTTAAAAAGAAAAATTCATTTTAGGTTTAAATTTGGAAATTTAGGGTTTTTAATTACCATTTAGGGGTCCCGTTTTGCGTTTTTAGTTAAAGTTTAATTTCCCGTTGTTTGTTTTCGTGCTTAATTGTTATCATTTACTTATTTTAATTGTTTTTAATTCATAGAAATAGATAATCAAATCAATCTTTGTTACCAATTCAAATCATTGTTCGAACAAGAAATGTGGTCTCAATTCCATAAATCGTTGGGGAATAACGACCCGGGAATCATACTTCTCGGTTAATATACGTATTATTATTATATATAAATATATATATATATTTGTGAAGATTTTCCTTTCTACCTTTGTCCTCAAGGGTAGTTTGGTAATTTTCTATCATATTATATTTTATAATTACGTGTATAAGATTGCTTCAATCAATTTGATTCAGCAAACACCAAGTAGTACTCTAAAGAATAATGTAGAAGCCCACCCTAGGAAAGTTAAATCTAGTTTAAAAAATAAAGATTGTGTTGTTACACCTAAAGGAACTGCTCATGTGCAGCATTCCAAGCTTAATGCGAATTATGAACTTAAATGTGTTAAGTGTAATGGTTGCATGCTTTCTGAAAATCATGATTTGTGTGTTCTTGATTTTATCAACAATGTGAATGCTAGTGCTAAATCTAGATCTGTTAAGAAAAATTCAAAGAGAAAAGTTTAGAAACCAACAGGAAAGGTGTTTACCAATATTGGATATATCTGGAGACCTACTGGTCGGACATTCACTATAGTAGGAAATGCATGTCCTTTAACTAGAATTACAACAACTATTGAAGTGCCCTTTAGGAAATCATCTACTCTAGATAATAAAACACCTAAACCTTTCGTCACATTGCTTTACTCAAGGAAACCTAGGAAGTCTAAAACTAGTGTTCCTGTTAACAATTATAAGGTTATTAAATCTGTAACTGCTAACAATTTGGAACCCAGTCAATCCTGGGGATCCATAGTTTCCAATGTTCCATCTTCCTCTCTTGATGAATGCAAGTCGTCCAAATTGTCCTCTGGTATTTGGACTTCGGCTGCTCCAAGCATAGGACCGAAGATCGCTCTCAGCTCACCAACTTCGTCAGCAAATTCTTGGGTACAGTCAAATTCGGTAATGATCATGTTGCAAAGATTATGGGATATGGAGACTATCAGATTGGGAATGTTACAATTTCAAGGGTTTATTACGTTGAAGGACTTGGGCATAATCTATTCTCTGTGGGATAATTTTGTGATTCCAACCTTGAAGTTGTGTTTCGTCAACACACTTGCTACATTCGCAATCTAGAAGGTGTTGATTTATTAACTGGATCTCGAGGGGACAATATATATACACTCTTTCTTGGGGATATGATAGTGTCCTCTCCTATTTGTCTCTTGTCAAAGGCCTCTAAAACCAAGTCTTGGTTATGGCATCGTCGTCTCTCTCATTTGAACTTCTGCGCGCCCGATAACCCGTGAAATTGGCAAGTATTTTGAACATGTTGTATTACAAAAAAATGTGTGATGACGAAAGTCCAAAATCCGTATTGAATTTGGAATCGGTGCAATTGGACCGCCCCGTCATCTAATAACGTTGGCACAACTCCTCCATTGATCGGGGAGCTGGCCCGTTAGGTCTCACCACCGGAGGTGGACCATTATTTGTTGGAGGAGGGGGCCCCGCAGGAGGCGGTCCCTTGTTATTATGAGGAATGCTCATAACTTCTTCAAAGTCGAAAAGAGATGGCGGTTCACCTAAATTCCTTCGTCGAATAAGACTCTCGGGGTCTCGAAGCGGAGAAAATAGATTAGAAGAAGTAGAGCGAGTGCTCATGCACTAAAAACAAAATAATAAAATAAAACAAAATTATTTTTGTAACCGATAATCGAACAAGTGTACGGTAACTCTCTAGAAAAACGCACAAAGAAGCGGAGGAGCGGGTAAGCGCGAAGCGTTTTAAAAACCTTCTCCTTTCGGGTCTAAGTTCGTTGGATCGACCCTCCTTAAACCTCTCTTATAGTTTGTGAATCTAAAGGGTAACCGTTTTTAGAAGTGACACAACGGTTGATTTGTATGTTTTTCAATTTTTTTGGTATTTTATAAAATAAATTGAAAACAAAATATTTTTGTATTTTTACGGTTTTATAAAAGAAAATTAGAAAATTATAAACAATAACTTCACGGGGAAGAAACAAACTAATGCAAAAACAAATAAATGCAAGCAATAATTAAAGAAATTAAAATTTTAAACTAAAAACGTTAATGGGAATCTAAAAACGCGACTTAAAAACCTAAATTATCGAATTTTAACCCTAGAAATGAAAATTTAATTATTAAGAATCCTAAATGATTAAAAATAATTTTAGAAAAAAGAATTATATTTTTTTGTCTTTTATTTTATTTATTATGAATTAAAAACAGATTTATTCTAAAAATATTATAAAAAATATTAAACTAATTTATAAAAATCTAAAAAAATCACGAAAAGTACTTTTAACTATTCTAATTCTAAGAAAAATAAATTGGGTTCAACAACTTTTTGGAATAAGCTGGAAATAAGCTAAATAGGGCTAAAGGGCTTAAACTGCAAAAAAGGGTTTAAAAGAAAGATGGTGTGAAGGTATAACGAAAAAGTCCCAAGGGCACAGATGGTAAAGGTGTGTGTGTTAAAGTGTTGGCTATGAGAAAGGGGGAGGTCACGGGTTCGAACCCTGTGGCTTCCCTTTTTGTAAAATTATTTTTTTTTATTTTCTTTTTGAAAAAACTAAATATAAGACCAAAATAAGCAACTTTAAAAAAAGAGCTTTTTAACAAAACTTGAAAAATAAGCTAGAAAAAGCTATTAAAAGATGACACTTTAGCTTAAAACTGTTAAGCATTTAGAGTTAAAACTGTTTTGGTTTTTTTTGGCTCAATAAGCAAAAAGAAAAAACTAAAAAGCTTAAAACAGATATTAAACCAAACTTAATAAGCCAGAAAAACTAGAAATAAGCAAATAACAAAAGCTAATAAGCACCTAAAATCATTTAAACTGTTTGACACAAAAGGGACTTTTGACAGTTTTTAAACAAAGATAAAACATAATAAGCTAAAGTAAAAAAGCTAAAAAGTTTAAAACAGATAGAGTACTCTAAGCTAATGACTCAAATAAGCAAAGAAATGATCTAAACATTTAAGGAAATAGGTTGAAAAAGAGGAAAGAAAATGGCAGACTACCTATTGATTTTTGGCTTCTTAAGATAAAATGGCTTTTGCAAGCAAGTCCTATGGAGCTTCAAATAATTACCCAAGTTATAGGATTTTTTGTTGTTTAAAAATTTTCATGTATGTTAGCATGTTATTTATTTTCCTTATGTATGCATGAGTGTGGTTCACACACTATTTTACTTTTAATGGATGATTATTGTTGGTTGCATTACTATTATGCCATATTTTTCCTTCTTGCTACATGTTAGAAATATTTGTATTGTTCTAACTCGTTTTTGTAGCTAATAAACCATAGCTCGATTCCTTGGTGCCCTTGAATGAGGGGGAGCACACATCAAGGGGGAGCATTTATTCCGTCAATTTTAATAGCAATTCTCGACGATGCCTTTTTGATTCTACAAAAAAGGGGAGAAATGACATAAAACTCACTAAATACTTGTTTAAAAATAATTTTACATTTAATGAGTTTAAATTTTGTAATCATCAAAAAGGGGGAGATTGTTGATAGAAATAATGCCTAAAAACATTATTAATATTTTTCACATCTTTACGTTTTGATAATCACAAAATATAAAAACGTTCAATGTAAAATTAAACGTAAACAAGTAATTAGTAGTAAATTTTCATTTTGAAAATTATATCACTTAAAGGAATGAATAAATACATGCTTAATGCATTTTATGATCAAAGGAAATTTTTATTCAACCTCACACTTTTATAAAATGTTGTAAACATTTTTATAAACATTACAAAACATTTTCTACAATTAAAAGAAATGTTTTATTCAAAATAAACATTTTGAAATTCAAATTTTCGGACTTAAAACGGCTAGAAAGTTCTAGAAAATTCTCCCTACACAAAAGGACAAACTGGGGAGCGCCCAGTCTAGGGCGGCCCCCTTAAATACACGGGCGGCCCCCTTATCTTTAAGGGGACCGCCAGCCTATTTAAGGGAATCGCCCATAGGTAGACGCTCCTCCAGAAAGTCCTATAAATATTGGACTATTCCTCACTATTTTCTCACCTTTTGCACTCATTCTTTCTGATAAAAAACAACCCACACATCTCATTAAAATCCTTTGATCATTTAATCATAAAGCTTTGTTTCCAAGTGATCCAAGCTCAATTCCTCAAGTGCAAGAGAAGAATACTTCCATCATCAAGTGAAGAAGTATTACACCTCAAGTGTGTATTGCAATCTTGTTGCATCCATATCATAACTTGTAAATCATTTGTAAATCTTGTAAAGTTGTGTAGTAGATAGATCTTGGTGATTGTTGTAAGTATAGTTGAATCTTAGTGATTCATTCAAGTTTTGATAGTTAGGTGTGAAAGTAGAAGTAAAGTAGTGAAATAGTGTGGTGAAGAATACTAAGGCGTGAAGAAGTTGTGTAGTTGTGAAGTTGTGTTGTGAAGTCGTAAAAGTAGTGAAGAAGTTGTGAAGTCGTGATAGATTGGTTCTAGCTAAGATTAGAACTCGACATCTAGCTTAGTGTCGGAAATTGATATAAGCGAAAGTTGTGTACGGTTTTCTCCGCCATAAGGGAGTTTGTTGACATAGTGAAGAAAAATCTCGAGTTAGGTGCTCGAGGAGTGGAGTAGGGCGAAGAGATGCTTCGTAACCGAACCACTATAAATCTTTATGTTGTGGTTTGATCTTTCTAACTCTTATCTCTTTACATGTTCTTACTTATTTATATTATTCATATAGTGCAAGTATTGAATTCACAAAAAGTTGAATCTAAGTTTTTATAAACAAACATAAACATTAAATTAAAAAGCGGTAAACTATTTAACCCCCCTTCTAGTTTTCCACAAAAACTTTCAAACGAAGGAGGCAACGACACAAGAAGAACAAGAGCCGCATCTTCATCTTCAATTTTCACTTCAACATTCTTCAAATCCATCAAGATTAAGTTCAAAGCATCAAGGTGCTCTTTCATTGATAAACCTTCTTTCATTCGAAGCGAAAACAAACGTTGTTTCAATAATAACTTATTAGTCAACGACTTTGTCACATAAATTTTTTCTAACTTTTTCCATACTCCTTTTGTCATTTTCTCATCACCAACCTCATAAGAACTTCATCCGATAAACATAGAAAAGTAGTTGAGTGTGCCCTTTCTTCTTGCAACTTATAATTAGCATTTGTCATGTCAGCCGGTTTTATACAGGAAATAGGCACCCAAATGCCTTGTTGTTTCAATAAGGCTCGAATCTTAATCCTCCACAAACAAAAGTTACTTTTTCTTAAAAACTTCTCAATATTAACGATTTAAGAAGACCTGATTTTCAAATGAGTATCAAACAAATATATTCAAAGATTAAAAACAGACTACAAATACCAATGATATTAGCGAGGCTAATATAGCCCAAGCATTAATTCAAAACAAAAGCCCAAGTTCAAAAATAAAAGCCCAAAGCAAATCTCAAATACCACTAGGTCGCTCCATTGAATGATGCAATTTTTTCTAGTAACTTCACCACTTTTGATTTTAGGTTGTTTTGAATCTTTCGGGTGCACTATTTCAATCACATGGTGGAAGAGACATCTCGTCATTAGTCTGTATGCATCATTTGGGTCCCCAGGGGGAAGTGTTTGGAGTATAATTATTTAAAACGTGAGAAGAATTCTGTCTGATTCATTTAATGTTTTACCCAACCGATCAATCTCTAAGCTAATTCTTAAAAGAAGTAGAAATATTTGATAGAAGAGGTACACATAAGTATGATGTTTCCTTAAGTTAGTCAGTATTCTGCAGAAAGAAATGAGTACTGACTCTAGCAATATAGTATATATAAAATACTAGGCAAATCTAAACTCTTCACCCTTGACCAAGGTAAAAAGTCAAGACCTACCTAGAAATAAAATATACTCGTATAAGAGAATCAATGATAAAAAGATTCCGGAAGTATGATTCCCGGGTCGTATGTCCCAACGAAGGCTGCACATTGGAAAAAGTTGATCATGGTTTTGATTAGTTGAGTGAGAATGATTTGATTGATTATAAGTATACTAACAACTACGGGAAGCAAAATTAGGTATAAGGAATCCCTAAATTACAATCTAATGGAACAAAACCTAAAACGGACATGCAAAAAAAAAAAAAAAAAAAAAAAAAAAAAAAAATAATTGCACTACCAGCAGGAAAAATGCACTACCAGCAGAAACGGTACACTACCAGCAGGAACGATACACTACCAGCAGGAACGACAACACTACCAGCAGAAACGAGGCTCCAAAACTGCTGATTTTAAAAAATCGTTTTTAGCCAAAACTCAAAACACGAAAGTTGTCCGGGACATGTTTTTAAGCAACTTTAATAAAGGCACTTTATAAAAATAAGCACTCAATAAGCCCCAAAAAGCCAAAAGAGCTGCTGATTGCAGAAAGTGGTAAGAAACGAGGCTCCAAAACTGCTGATTTTAAAAAATCGTTTTTAGCCAAAACTCAAAACACGAAAGTTGTCCGGGACATGTTTTTAAGCAACTTTAATAAAGGCACCTTATAAGAATAAGCAATTAATAAGCCCCGAAAAGCCAAATAAGCTGCTGATTGCAGAAAGTTAAGGTTTGGACTTACTTTTAATAAATAAGCTGTAAAAAGCTCAAAATTAAACCAAAATGAAAAAGGAAAGATGTTTTGGAAAGCTTATATGTTGCTTAATCTGATTCCAAAAAGCCTTTTCAACCAAAAACAACTTAACTCAACTCAATTTGCATCAAAATATTAGTAAACTCTAACTTTTTTTCCTTAAATAAGCCAAATGAAAATAAGTAAAATCTAAATAAGGCAATAGAAAAGTGTGCTTTTGGGAATAAGCTCACTAATGAGGTCCTTAATTAAGGCCACCCTATTCACTTTTATAAATAAGCCTTTTGGGTAAGCACAATAAGCAAGATAATGAATAACTACCTATTTTTTGATTTTATGAAAATAAAGCACTTTTGAGCTTAAAAATGAGCAAGCAATTGGATTCTTATGATGATATAAGCTAAAAACAGATTGAGATTTAAGCTCAATGAACAATAATTAGACTCAAAAAGATATTTTTTGAAACACTAAATACGCCAGAATGAGCTTATGAAAAAAGTAATTATACATTTTTTAACTCTCATGCAGATTCTAACTAAACTTTTAAAACACATTTGCACATTACAACAAACTTCACCCAATGCATATAAACACTTAATTAATATGAAACAAAGCTTAATATCTACTTTAAGCTAAAACTCAAAAATAAGCACTTCTACTTAAGCAAAATAAGACAGAAATAAACAATAATAAGCAATGCTACAGTAACCTTAAAGAAAAGTGCAAGAATTAAATAAGAGACTTACAATGAACCTCTAGCTCAAACAGGACGGAACCCAAAAGTGGTAGCTATAAAGCTCCCTAGTTATTAATAAGTTGGGGTGTGAGGTCTCCATTTGGTTTTTTCCATTACAACCAACTTCCCAAAATGCTTTCCTAATTCAATGCCAAAGGTAATTCAGGTTATAACTGGTGCTTGCAGAATTTTAACTTAGTTAACACTTATTTCTAGTTAAATAAAGAGCTTTAGAGATAGCTTTTTATAATTAATTTAATTAAAAAACTTTCAAACAAACTTAAGGTTAATGTAAACTTAGAACACGAATTGCAAAACAAACTGAAATTTCATTAAACTTGGAACTTTTACAAATTGCAGAAAGGAAAAAGTTTTTTTAAATTAAAAACTAAAAATTACACTCTTAAAAACTAAAAATTACTCTCCTCCCCTCCTCTTTTTACATGGCTCACTAGCCCTATTTATACAAAGAAAAAGGTAAAACAAGCTGAAGTCTTCTGTTTGACTTTCATTGACTTTTCTTTGTTGAGCTTGACTGTGTTTGTTTGCTGAGTATAAGCTTCTTGTGCTAGTATTGAGTATAAACTCAAATATATCCTGGCCCTTAATTTCTTGTATTCTCTTCTCATCTCTTGGATCGAAAATGCCCCTTGGATTTCAAACTTGGCATTGTGGCCATGTGGGGTAAGAGGGAAGGTTTTGTCAAGTGGTTGAAGGAGTGTTGCAGGGTAGAAGTATGGGAGCAAAACTGGGTGCTGGCTGGTTTTGGTATTGGCGGGAAGGTTGGGAAAAAGGCTTATACAAGTTGGGTTGTGACAGAGAGAGGTTGAAGATGATTAGGGTACGTTTGGTTTGGTGTACAAAGAAATGCACCTCCACATCTTTCTTCTTTTCATTCCCTTTTTCCCCCTTTCTTTCTTTTATAAATGAAGTTTCCCAAATTGGCATAATCAGCCCCTGTCGTTGTTTCCTTAATAAAATAACTTAGGGGTTTGGCATTTTTGACCCCTCAAGTTATATTTTTCTTTGCTTTTTCTTCTCGGAGTTGACTTGACTTTGATTGGGCTTCGTCTTCACACACTTTTCCATCCCGTGTCCGGTTTTGTCGTTTTTTGCTTGGTTTTTCGTCTTTTTGTGAGATATCCGTTCCTGCACAACACAATTAGCAAAACAAGCATCCTGATCCTTGTTTTATATTTATAGATGTCTGTGTTTATTTATATATAATAAGGTGTAAGTTCGCGCGAGTCAATTTTTGAAA
This sequence comes from Tanacetum coccineum, assembly GCA_026074375.1. Classification (NCBI taxonomy): domain Eukaryota; kingdom Viridiplantae; phylum Streptophyta; class Magnoliopsida; order Asterales; family Asteraceae; genus Tanacetum; species Tanacetum coccineum. The sequence continues at coordinate 4,992 of BQNB010087708.1, read as the reverse complement.
ATCCCCCAAACTAAGATGTTGCGAGCCCCACGCAATGCTATGAAGTAAGCACTCGAGAAACCAAAAATCTCAAATCCTTCGACTAATAACTTGGAAAAGTAGCCAAGCGTTTATCAAAGGGAATAAAAGAATCAATAGCCTCGCTAAGTCCCTGATCTCACCAATTTTTTTATATTTACACAACTACTCTAAAAAAATTTATTTTTATATATATATATATATATATATATATATATATATATTTTTTTTTTATTTTTTTATTTTTTACTTAGATGTTTGACTTCCTTTATTTATCAACAATGGGATCATAGAATGAGAAACGTTCGTAGAATAATCCACGGACGTCCTGACGGATAATTTCATCGTCCCCGATTTTTTT
>BQNB010087707.1:9669-27852 GCA_026074375.1 Tanacetum coccineum | reverse complement strand
TTGCAGGTTCCATCTGAGATAAGAAACATGCAAACATACATAATTGGAAATCAATATGATTGTTCCTGCGTTGATGCTGAATATAACTAACAAAAGCACTGGCTGACTGCTTCTTCTCCTTTAATTAACTCCGAGTTTGCACAGGAGAACTGACATTCCCTATGATCAAAGAAGGTGAGTGAACATTATGGATCCTTGTTGTAGCAGTAGGATTTACATCAATTGTAGATTCCATATTTGTCACATCAGGACCAGTATATTCATCGTCATAAGAAGAAGAGGTGAAGATGCCAGAGTCAGGATAATTGTATATCTTGCTTCCATCATGTAAATCAGAAGATGCAAGTTCTGAGGGTTTCGGAAACCTGAGAGATGGCCCACCAAGGTCATCCTGTGAGCGTCCAGCAGAATTGGACTTCCTTCCAGCAGAATTGATAGTTCTACCAGCAAAATTGAAAGCTTCAGCAGAAACAGGAGATGTTGGAGGAGAACGTTCAGCAGAAACAGAAAATGTCTCGGAAAGATTCATGCCAGCTTGAGCTTGTCTTTGGAGCTCTGTGAGTGCATCCTTCTCAGCTTGATCTTTTACTGAAGAAGGTGTCACACTAGGTGATACTTGATCATTGGTAGACTTAGCTGCATTCACAAAAGATGTAGTAGGATACGAGGGTATAATTATCACATCTTGCTCATCATCCGAGTCTGAATCATCATGATCTTGAGAACCTGCATATGTAGATGTTGTAGCTTGGGTACCTGCAGAGAGGTTAGCACTACTAGACCTACTATAATTCAAGGAATCTGTTAGATAATCAAGGTCAAAGTACCAAGCTTGCCCAGTTCCTTGAATATTAGGTTTGTTCTCAAGAAAATTCAAATTCATAGTTTCTTCAATCCTATGGGATGCAAGGTTATAGACTCTATAGGCTCTACCATGGGTGGAGTACCCAACAATGTACCCCTCATCAGATTTCCCATCAAACTTTCCCAAAGGGTCACTTGTATTCAAAATAGTGACATGGCACCCAAAGGGTTTGAAATAGCTAATTGAAGGTACCTCACCAGTTAATAATTCATAAGGTGTTTTATTATGGGGTTTAGTCACCAATACCCTATTGAGGACATAGCAAGCAGTATTGACCGCTTCAGCCCAAAACATGGTAGGAAGTAAAGAGTCTAGCTTTGTTCCGACATACAATCCCTCTAGCATCCCTCTTATTTTTTAGAATCCATTTAGTACCAATCGCTCTTTTACCCTTAGGAAGTTCTACAAGAACCCAAACCTGTTGATTCTTGAATTGTTGCATTTCTTCCTGCATTGCTTCAACCCAATCAGGATCATTAAGGGCTTGATCAACGCTTGCAGGTTCCATCTGAGATAAGAAACACGCAAACATACACAATTGGAAATCAATATGATTGTTCCTGCGTTGATGCTGAATATAGCTAACAAAAGCACTGGCTGACTGCTTCTTCTCCTTTAGTTGACTCCTAGTTTGCACAGACAAAAATCAATGAACTTTGCATTTTTGAATTCAGTACCATGGTCACATCTAAGACACTTAACCTTGTGGTTGAACTGATTCTCCACAAGAGTGATAAAATCTTTAAGAAGAAGGTATGTCTCACTCTTGTGTTCCATGAAAAATACCCAACTAAACCTGGTATACTCATCTATAATGATAAGACAGTAGATCTTGTGATTGATGCTTCGTATAGAGACCGGTCCAAAGAGATCCGTATGCAAAAGATGAAGAGGGTGATGAATCAAGCTAACAGCAGAGATCCTTTTGTAACTAGCCTTATGTTGTTTCCCTTTGTTGCATGCAACACATGTGTGATCATTCTGAAATAGCTTGGAAGGTAGGCCTCGTACAAGATTGCCCGTTACGAGTTTGTTCATGTTCTTAAAGTTAACATGACCCAACCTGCGATGCCATTTGGTAGATTCATCCACAGAAGCCTTGGCGAGCAAGCAAGTGATGTTGCCTTGAGAAGAGAAATCATTCAGGCTAAAAGTATACAAGTTGTGTCTCCTTGGAACAGTGAATAGAACCATGCTAGGATCAGGTAATTTGAACTCGGACGAGAGAACAATGCATTCATTTTCAGTGAATAGGACTCGATGCTTCTTATCACATATCTGAGAGACAGAGATGAGGTTGAACTGATCGAGTTCCTTAACATAGAGCACATTTTCAAAGTCCATTGTTTTGGTCCGGATAGTTCCTTTGCCAGTAATATGTCCAACTCCACCGCCAAAAGTAACTTCACCACCATCCATGGCTACAAAATCTTCCAGTTTGTCTCTGTTGCCAGACATGCTTCTAGAACAACCGCTGTCTACAATGCCACGATCTTTAGCTTTATCATACGTTTTGGTGTTAGCCTACAATATACAACAACAATAAAAATGTTAGTTACAGCAAGGGACCCAAGTCATTACTGACTTGGGTCAAACTAGTACCAATAGTTGGAACTAGATTTTCTATTGGAGTGGGACCTCATGTGAGTGGCAAAGCCAGGATCAGTCCAAGTCCAATAAGCAGATGGAGAATAGACACTTTCGCCATAAAAGCTATTAAGATAATTAAGATAAGCATAAAATGTCTTAATATGAGAAGGTAGTTTATGTAGTGGCCTTGAGTATGAAAAAAGGTTGGACATAATATCTTTTGTCTACATTATCGTGGCATTGTCTTGCTTGGAACTTAAATAACCAAGCAGAATGGATGATTCAACAGAATTGGAAGAATCAGCACAAATGGGCTTACCCTTATCAGCAGAATTGGGAAATTCAGCAGATATAGGGGTATCAGCAGAAACGGCTGTAGGTGTTTTCCTTTTTGAGTCATTATGTCTTGAACCCCTCCCTTTATCCAATCGTTTCTCAATGGGTAATCACAGTCTTTTATAAGTTATGCTTTGGTACTTTCCAAAAACAAAACAGGATTTAGAAGAAGAAGATTTAAGATTGCTCAAAGACTTTTCATATTCAAAGAACCAACATTATCACACTTTGTTTTTGAATTACAAGAAAAAGAAACACTAGGAACAGACGCATTAGACAAATAAGGACCTAAAATACTTCCAGTGACTCTTGTTTCTTCAGAAGCACTTCCAGTGGATTTGACACTAGTAGAGTCTTGAGAATCATTATCACTGTACTGGGTATCCAGAACACCCATGCTAAGAATCAAATGAGAGAAGTCTTTAGGAGATGGTTTCGGAAGACCTGTCACTGAAATCAAAGAAGTGAGCAAAATCGATTAGAGAAATAGCAAGACTCGACCCGTGAGGTAGTCTTGAGTTTTCAGTGAGTCACACTATCCCTGTTTCCCATAATCCTTACTATCTCTCAGGTCATCATTCGAACAGCAATGGATGAGGCTTATAGTTCCCTAGCATTAAGGTATGAGGGTAGGATACTGCTTTATCCCGAGAAGGCTCAATTCTTCTGACAAACCTATTGGTATAATAGTTTTGCAGCCTAATGTCATTCGGCTAAGTCCGAAGGGTAATGAAATCACTAAAATCAAACGGTTTACCAAAACCCCAATCATCATCCCCAATCCAATTATGAAAGCCTAATCCCTGCTTAGTTCTAGCAGTCATAGAGCTATCTATTAATTTAAACAAGTTTTTTCCATGTTTGCTCCATTTTTCTTGAGAGGCTTGATTAATAAGTTTTTCCTTATACTCAAGAATGTTTGATTTATCTGCTAGATCATATGACAAAACTCTTATTTTCTCCTCATAGGCTAACTGATTATTTTGATAGTGTTTTATTTGTCTTTCAAATGTTTTAACAGCTTCTTTTGAAATTTAATGAAATAACACGTTGTATCAAAATGATTCCTTAGGTCATAATACTTGTTTTAAACATAGAATGATATTTAGAGTCATGAACAAAGACAGCATGAATGTACCTCTCCAACAAATGCAAGTGCGTGCGTTGACGAATGGTCACCAATTTTGAGTCACCATCACCAGTAGAGAAACACTTCAAACAGCAGAACAACTATAGCCCATAAACAATCAGATATCAACACAATTCAGCAGAATTCCACAACCTCACTACGAGGCTGAAGTGCACAGTTTCTAGCTAGCAGGAACACACACTTGTCTAGCAAAAACATCGCATCCTTCAGATCTGACTTATTCATAGCATACTAGCGCATCATTCCATAAACACTCCAAAGAACACTTGTTTCCGACTTCCGTTATCCTTTGAAATACTGCTCCCATTCATCAGACGACGACATCCATCTGACACGATACCAAAGGCGCATTTCATATCAAGGTCTGAGGAATTGCCATTTTCATAGCCCTAGCTTTGTATGTAGAAGTATCCTGTTCTGAGAGTTGGTGCTCTACACTCTCTAGAGAAGTGCCGCCTGTGCTGATGACACTTGTAGCATTTATCCAATTGCTTGTCAAGACCTTGCGATTTTCGCGCACACACACACTATAGCGGAATTTGATCGTTTAGAGCTTCCTGCTTTCTTTTCAAACCTGCGAATCTAATAACATAAAGCATAGCCATCTGATGCTCAAGTATCATAACTCCTCCACTATTTTTGTTTGTTTAATATTGATCAATCTGCGTCATCACGAACAAAGTTGTTGAGACCCTTTAGATCCATGGCATCTTGATCAAGTGAAGACTTAGACACACATCCACAAACCAACTCTAGAGGCCAACTATATATAAGTAGTGTGCTCAGTTTGATGATGTTGTAGAGATGGAAAGGATAGATGGGACTATACTAAATAAACATTGGTGCTGCTGTATTGAGACCCCTCACCTCAACAGGCAGGTTGATCTGAGCATAAGATGTTGCTGAGGATACATCCCACAAAAGGTAGCATGAGAGAGGTCTTGTGGCGAAGCGGTACCCTCTTAACATCACTTTTCTAGGAATTTAAGTTTGCTGTAGAGATCTTGCAACGGTTGAGAAGATCCAATCCTCCTCTTGCTCTTAGAAAGAGAGAGAAACTTGTCTCCAGGATTGCAGGTAATCTGGGATTAAGAAAACACTATGATTGCCCTTGCTGTCTTGTTCAGGTTTGTTTTTCAAACTGTTCATGCTGAGTTCAGCATCGTTTGTGCATATGCCTTGTTCATAGCAGAGTATCCAGTCCGGTCATGGGCTGATGTCATGTTTGAATCACAGCAAATGCTGTGCTTTAGACCATTGTACATCTGAGTTTTCAAGGCACTCTTCATATCGAATTCCAGAACTTGCTTTTGATGGTCATCGTCCAGATATGTCCCTTTAGCATCATTATATGTGATTACAAAATCACACATAGTGTTCACATATTCTTATCAGTGCAGAGATCTCAGGATTGTAGGATGTCGAGGCTTGGAGAATTCTCATCTGTGAAGAAACCCAAGTACTAGGGTCAGCAGCTTCAGTAACATGGATCCCGATACACTATATTATCTTATCCATGAGGAGTCGTAGGAGGTAGGTCTTGCATGGGTTCCTTCATAACTACATCCAGCATTGAAGATCGGTACTACAAATGTGGGGGGGGATTGGTGTGGGTAGTGGTTTAATTGGGGGGTTAGAGTGGGGTGGTTGTGATGTGTGTTTGGGATTGGTTTGGAGGGTGGGTAAGGGGAGGATTGAGAGATTGAAGGGGTAGAGTATTGATAGGATGGGTGTTATAAGGGATAGGGGGGGATATTGATGAAGAGGGGAAGGGGGTAGGGGTGTGGAGGGGTTATAATGGGGGAGAAGGGATGGGTGGGGATGTGGGGGGGGGAATTGAAAGGGGGATGGGGTTGGGATAGGTGAAATGGAGGGGATAGTATGTAGAAGTAGGGGAAAGTTAAAATGATTAGGGGGATGGGGGTAGGGGTGGAAAGTTTAGAAATTAGGGGGTGGTGAGGGGGTGTATGGGGGGGTAGGATGGGAGGGAAGTGGTTGGTTGATTGGGTGGGGGGGGGTGGGGGGTGTGTATGGGGGGGTTGGGAGGGGATTGGTGGGAAATTTGGAGGGGGATGGGTAAGGTGGGATAGAGTTGGGGATGTGATAGGATGAGGTTGTGGATGTAGTTTTTGCATCTCATTGCCCAAACATCAGTATGTCACCTACTTACAGATAGAGGAACTTTGCTTGTGGTTATTAACAGTGGTGACTTGATGTAAGGTTATGGTTTGACAACTTCCCCCAACGGGCCTGTTTTCAAGTGTCATGATGAGACAAAGAGAGTTTTTTTGAGAGATTGATTAGGGATTAGGGTTTATTACAGAAAATCTATCTTATCCAGAGACTACTCACAGGCTTCTGATACTAATTGGGTGAGATCCAGAGTAATAGATCTTTCTAGCCTGTTAAGGGTGGTAGATAACTTTTACAAGTCATCTACAAGAGAGGCTACTTGGTTGAGATACCAAGCTATAAAGTGCGGAAGACTATAAAACTTAGGATGATAAGAAAGAATGATAACAAAGATGATAGGAAAGGAAAAATAGATCACTATTGATCAATACATTATTAATAATAACTATTGGAAATGTGTTGTTTCGAGAACTAGAGGTTCCATTCCACCTAGCGTGGTTTCTTATATACTAGTGAAACCACTAGCGGCCTAAGCAGATCTAAACTGGGCATTTTTGACTGATATTCATTATCAACTTCCTAACATTTTCGCCATGCATATCCTAACTAACTATTACAAAACTCTTTAAACTACGCGTTATCAGGGCAGAAACAATCTTGCTATCATCCCCCACCCCCCCCCCGCATAAATAATATACAATCAGCAGGAAATGAACGTATATCACAGAAGTGAAACTATATTAGCTGAAAAGACGGTAGTCATCAGAAAATGAGATAGTCCTAAAACAACAATCCTTAATAACAATGCTCTTAAATCATAAACTTTCTTAAGTAACTTTTACTTACTAGTTTATACATATGCTTTTTACTCTTAAACCAACATGATACCATACTTATATTTCCATCATTTCTTGATATTAACAACAACATAACATATGTAAAAGTGTACAAAACCATAGCCACAAGTAAAAATCCATTTTACATGTTCAAAAGTATCCTAAATGGTGATTTTGCTACATAGAACATATATACACATAAAATCATAAATATGAAATGATTAGAGTTTTAGATAACCTTAGGTGAAATGAGTGATGAATGGAAAACAAATCACACCCTTGTGATTTAAACCCTTGCTTGAAAATAAAGGGTGAAAACCCTAATTTTTCCAAGAAAAACCCTAGCTTCTTTTCCTTGCTTTAATCCTTGTAAAGGCTATAAATCCAAGCCCTTTAATCTCCTTGTATTAGGCTTAGATAAGTGTAGGTAATGTGTTGTAAATGTTTAGAATTAAGATTTTGTATGTGATTTGGTAGGATTTAGGGCGTTTGGACGGTGCTTATTAAACAAGTAGAGAAGATGAATAGGTTTTGATTTTTGGTAAATGAAGTAAAGTGTGTGTTTATCTCTTGCTAGGAAGGAGTTATAAGTATAAAAGAGATAGGTTAGTGTATAAAACAAAGACCATAAGACTTATAGTCAAGGGGGGAGGGGGCGACAACATGTGTGGAATAGGGGTGACTAGTGATATAAATCAGTAGTCATGATAGAAGTCTTACTAGCCATACTTGCATAATGCCTTAGTTAATCACTTATGTTTCTATGTTCCCTAAGATGGATATGAGTTCATGAAATCAAGGATGACTAGGCTAGTAAATATCTTGGTGAAATGAAAGTAATACTTGGATTTTAAATGAAAGTATAAGTTGTAGGTAAATGTGAAAGTGTAAGTCTTGAAATGCTTATTGCCTTGGTTTATTTCCTTTTAAATGGGGCATCCCATTTGATACACATGGGTAAAGTTTTATAAAAACTTTGAGCATTGGATAAAAACATAGGCATTTGTTGAAGCGTAGATTAATTATGGTGGTTCTAGGTATGCCTAAACGTACTTTATCGTGAAACGTAACAAATTTACGTAACTAATAAAAATAAAGTGAACAAAGTTAATAATTATCCTCAAAATAACTACTTAACACTTGCTTGATATAAACATTTAATTGTTTGATGCCCGTTTACATGGAATTATCATTTTTAGCTTACGCGATTTAACTTAACGTTTACGATTTAAAAGCAAACGCGTACAATACTAAAAATACATAGTGAATTTATTGACGTCGTAAATGACCCTAAAACACGGGGTGTTATATTGTCATTTTCCCATGTTTGGTTGGAGTAACCTTCGAATCCGTGAGGATCGACCTGTGATCACGTAGATTCAATTTAAGAAGAATCTCTTATACGCACGAAACATACTTGGCGAGTAGTATAATATAGTAGTTCCCGTTAGATGTGAAAATTACTTGAGGACAAACAATGATCAATCTTCCGGATTCGAAGTCCCAACGAGATTTGAATTGAAAACCACGTTTTTGTTTTGAAGTAAAATGCTTGATTATCGTTTTAGATTTTTAGTTTTAAAACTATTTTTATTACTAAGAAAATTATACAAATATTATACTAATCAATTAAACTACGAGAATTATGCTAAAATGATCTAAAAAGATTTATAAGACGAAAAATGCTTGCTAAGTGACGTGAAAAGTCCATCAAGTGTGAATTAAGGTTTTACTTAACGAATTAATTTCCTTAGAAAAGATAATTATCTCACAACGTTGGCTTATATTGACAAAAACCTCTTAAAAAGATATTGTTTACTACATGTGTAGTTTGACTATTTCTCCGGATTTTACCCTTTAAAACATTCAAACAACAAATCTAAATAATCAAAGATTATTAATCAATTAAACATTTTTCAAATCAACACTTAATTTCCATATCACAATATCACTTAACAAGCACTAATTAAACTACTCACTATGTATAACGATCAAATAATCAAAGCTAAACATTTTATACTAAGCTACACAAATGAATGGAAAAAGGATAGAAAATGGAACCGAATTTAAGAGCCGCAAATAAACTAATAACCACCCGATTTAAGAAGCTAAAGAAAATAGTCAAATTCTTTCTAGCTTATTAAACCCTTAAGCTCCTCGCCTCATGAGTTGACCGGTACCAAAGGATAAACAAACTGTTAGTAATAAACACATTATATCTCAAATTGAAACTGTTTCTAATTCTCTTAAGGCCCAACAGTGAATGATACAATCCAAACCATAGGCCTAATCAAACAAACCACAGGCCCAAACAAATCAGACGAGGTCCAACAAAGAATTATACTAACCAAACCGCAGGACCAAATTAGAATTCTACAAACCAAATGAAAGCCTTGTTTACTCAATCGAGGCCCAATAGTAGGATTTTAGAAACAAGTTTATAAAATTTGGCAATAGAAAACTAGCTAGACATTTAACTAATAAGCTATCGCTTTTTAAACAAACAAGAAACGAGATAAAAAACTACTAATTAAGCAAGTGACCAGAAAATGAGCTCTATGATTATTTAAAACTAGTAACTAATCTCAATAAGGTAAAACTTATTCACTCAATAAGCCAAACTGAATAATCTAGAACAACCACAAGTCACACAAAAACCTTATTTGAATAAGCACTAGGTTTGAGATTAAGCTTAGATAAAAAACGATTAAGCTAAAACTAGGATTTCAAAAGCTCTACGAGTCAACAAGCAATTCCAACTAAAATCAAATAAGCTCGAATGAAACCTCTAAGCTATGACAGTCTGAACCAAATAAGCAATACGAATTAAGCAACAAGCTACTAATATTTTTATAAACTACGATTAAGCCATCCAACGAATTAATATTCAAAAACGAACAATAAGCCAACATGAAACAATTTAAGCACTAATAAGCAATGAGATTAGATTCTAGAACTCAAATTAAGCACTTAAACAATTCATATCAAAACTAAAATAAGCAAATAAGCAAACAGATATTTCCCTTAAACAATATAAGCTCAAATCAAATCGAATAAGCTATTTAGAAGCTTATTAATTCTGTTAAAAAAAAGCTTTTAATAAAACTGAATCAATAAAAGAACAAAAATAAGCTAGATCCGAACTTATTTAAGCTTATTACAACGAAAGTCCTTAAAAACTTAATAGATTGATTCGAATAAGCTTTAGAGAGCTTATAGGAGACTATCTTTAAGCTTTTAAGGAGTTTTGAAAGGAATATGATGAAGAAATAAGCTCACGAGATTAGCTTATTTGATAAGCTCTTATGCGAACAAGAATAACAAAAAAATAAGACGCTTTAAAAAGCAAACCATTATTTCCAATAAGCTTAAACCATATTTGTTACAATATCTCAATAAGCTGTCGAATTAAGCTAGTTACAATAAGCTAAAAATTACAAAATAAGCTTAACTTGAATGAAAATAAGCTAAAAACTAAAGAGTAAACTTTTAAAAATCTAATTCCTAATAATGTGAAATTGAAGGGAGTGGGCTGCCTTTTATAGGGTGTGAGGGGTAGATGTTTAAATTTGTCCCAATCATTACAAAATAATTCCGCCAATCATTGGCGTTGGAGTGGGAGACCTCGGATTGCAAAGGTGTGTAAGTTCTGATCCGCCGTTACCCTTGCGACACGTGGCCTTTTTGATAGCTTATATAGTACGTAACAATTCTCGTCCATTTGATTACATTTGCAGTAAACACAATCCAAAGAAATGAAAGTGGAGTGGCACGTGATGTGCCATGAATTAATTTTAGGCACGTGAGTCATGCAATTTATATTATTCATTCCAATCTTGAAATCATTTTGGACCTAGTGTTAAAAAGATGGGTTGAATTAAGTCTAGCAATATATTAGGCTATTTGGACTCGAAATCTCATGCTCTTTCCAATGGTATGCTCAGATAATTTTCACGACTTCATCTTGATTTTGAATAATAATTAAACTTGATCAAATCGAGCTCGATAATTCCCGTTTTTGCTCCATTTTCAATCCTTTTACCTGCAAGACATAAAAATACCAAACAAACATATTTGTAAGATAATTATTCATATTTTAGTATTTTTAGTCTGATTAATAGTGTTTTATGGGGTTATAAATATGTGTGTTTTAGCACACATCAAATTCCCCCACACTAAGCCATTGCTGGTCCCACACGCAATGTTTATAAAACATGGCCAGAAATAAATAATTTTATCCCCCTTTAACTTATGACCCCTCACAATCAAACAAGAACAGAAAAGGTCAATTAAGAAGGTTTAAAAAGCATTTAATTCGCAAGCACCCCCGTTTTAACGATTTATTTAATAATAGATAAAAACTAAAGTAAAAAAATTATAAAATTTATTTAACAAGGCTTTAAGAACGAGAGTTTGTCATCCTTGACTTTTCACAATACCCAAACTAAGCTTAAAACAAAATCACAGTCAAATATAAGATTGGATACTAACACTACTCATAAATGCTAATTGTGTAAGCAAGCTTCTTTTCGCTCCCTTATTCCTAAATCCTTTAAGGATTTTATTATTATTATTGGCGACAAATAAATTATGTCTTTATTATTATAAAGTAAACTGGTTTAGACCATAATTAGTTTGAAATCCTTTCCTAAAGAGATGATATGGTGATAATAAGGTCCACATTAAGGTTCTAATTTCGCATAATTTAGGGGTTATCCTTTTATTTCATCAGAAACAACTCAACTATGAGTCCAGAGACGGAAGCTTTATTTAGATAACCCCAGAGTCAAAATTTGGCTTTATTATTATTATTATTGCAATATTATTATCCCTTGGTCCTTTAAGCAACTGCCACATCGGTATGTGAGCCGACCATGGTCCAGGAGTCTTATTTAGACTAGGAGATCCTCAACCTTTTTGAAAACTACCACATCGGTAAGCGAGTCGACCATGGTCCAGTAAACTTTTATCAATCTCGGATTTATTATTCTTACTATGGGCTTTCTTTTGAAAACTGCCACATCGGTATGCGAGCTAACCATGGTCGTGTAATCTTTTATCAGCCCATAGTTCTTATTATTATTATTATTACCTCCACCCTTTAATCGACTGCCACATCAGTATGCGAGCCGACCATGGTCCAGTGGTTTTATTTCGGCTTCGATTTATTACATTATTATTATTATAGCCAAATTTCAAGTCATGTGGTCTTTTAACATACCGAGACATCAGGCATCCTAACCGACAAGACCTGATAGCCTATTTCCCCACAACACTGACAGAACCTCGATGTGTACCTTACTTTCACCAGAAGGAATTTCTACGAAGGGGTATAGACTAAGAATCGGAAAAACCAAAGTAACTTTATTTATTTAACAATTATATAACATTTTATTAAGCTGGTGGGAGCAAAAAGCCACAATTAACCTCTATGAGCTCTAAAAAGATCTAACTACTCCACGCTTAGCATCTAACTTATATCCAACTCTATCATTTTTTGTTCTTTGCAAAATTTTAAAGTTAAGCAAACGCTTAGTCTCGAAAGCTAGAGTTCAAAACTCGGTCAAGGCAAAAGCTACCTAGATCTATGGGCTTACTTATTTCTATATTTTTATATTTTCATCATTTTTTTCAATTTTATATATATATATATATATATATATATATATAGATTTTTTTTTCTTTTTTTACAAAATAAAACAAAAACTAAGGTCAAAACGGGGTTGCAAGAGACACAACAAGGCTCAAGTAAGATCACATTTCGATAGAAATCCCCCCACACTTAGAACCGAACATTGGCCTCAATGTTCAAAAATGGCGGGTGCCACCCCCACACTTAAGGACAAAAAAGGCAAATGCTAGTAATTCCAAGTGTGAAAGCGGAAACACAATATATATACATGATCAAGATTGAGGATTCCAAAATAAGAAAAAGATCGAAGACCGGGCGATTAGATGATTGAAAACAAGCACGAGTCTTCATGATCTTAAAGAATCCTGCAAAAACGGTACCACACACCAAAGAAAGAAGCACGCCCCCACACTTGGGCTATAAAATAACACACACTTATTTATTAAGAAAATAGAAAGAAAAAAGACCGGGTTGCCTCCCGATAAGCGTTTGTTTTTGTGCGAGTCTCTAGCTTAACTCTCCCTGAATTTCTTTGTCCTTGGGGTGAAATTGATCAAAGATTCGATCATCAAAGAAATTTCTCTTAAGATATGACATTTATTGATCAAGAAATTATCACTCAAAATATGTGGAGTTTTTCTTGTAAAAGAGGAAACTCCATTGATAAAGAAGATCCCAGGATCGAAAACTACATTTTGGTCTCCTAACTCGAATGAATCTGATGAGAGGGATCCAAAATTATCCTCAGGAGAAAATAGGTCAAGATAGAATGATAAGCGAGAAGAATTAACCGTGCCCTGATGAATTTGGTGAAGAATTATGTCTTGCATGGATTTATCAGAGGTTAATTCTTCAATAAGTGGTGGGATTTGAATGGTACTGTGTACCTCATCCATTATGGTCTTTGTTTTGGGCTCATCACAATGCTCGTTCTGAATATAAAAAATTGGATTATCATATTCAAAGTGTATTCAGAATTGACCTCAGATGGATTAGTGAATGATGTATCATACGAATCCAAGATAGAGTCAAGAGAATCCAGGGGTGTCACAGATACCCTTTGGGATCTGGAACGGAGTCATCAATATCTCCTTAAATAGAATTTAATTCGATTTCCACGGTCCTCATTAAAAAAGGTATCGGGAATGATCGACTTTAATTTCCTCGTCCCCCATTAAAAAGGTATTAGACGGTTCCCCTAGAAGAGGGTAGATCTCTGACTCCTCAACTTCTAAGGGTTCATCCTTTAATAAATTTTCAAGAAAAAGGATATCTCCCTCAAGATCATTATTAAGCTCTAAAGGAGGGAGATCTCTTGGGATTTCATCATTTAATAATCCTTCTAGAAAAATAATATCTCCTTCTGAATTATAAATTCCATCATCGATATAAGGTGGTATCGAATCAAGAGCAAGAAAAGTGTCGGTCTCTTCCAAGAGTAAGTCAATTTCCCTGAATTGAGTAAGAGAAGGGGAGAGAGACTTAATGACGGGGTCAGGAGAAAGAGTGGGACTACCACTATTGTTATTGTTTTGAATAGGAACTTTATTACTCAAAGAATCAACAATATCAATTCTATAAACAAAATGGTCGGCACATCCCATAGGATTCTCTAATGCTTGAATTTTTTTTTCTTTAAGCCGAGATGGATATGACATCAATGGCTCATGAGGATTAGGCTCGATGTTTTCCTAAGGTTTTGGTAGGAAGAGTTTCTGGAGGTGGGACAAGTGGTGTGCTCTTAGAGTTAGCAATTTCTAGCACTTCCATTATGGTCTCTGGTTCTTGTTCCTTTTCTTGATAAACGAGAAAATTAGAATGAGGAAGAAAAGATCCATCCAATGTCAAGCCATTCGTACTAGTAATCACTTTAAGTTTAGCAAGAGGGTTTGTTCTGGTGTTGCTCGAAAGCTCACCTAATGGTCTTTCTTGAAAATCTGCCATTTTACCCATTTGATTTTGCATTAATTCAACCGCTGCTTCTTGATTTTGGTCATACGTTTCTCGCATGCTAGCAAAATGATACTCAAGAGCTTTGACTTGTTTAGTAAGGGCGGTAATGGCATCAATTTGAGTTGAGATACCACCACTACTCGAATCTTGAGGTTTATTTCTACAAGTTCAAACTCTGGCTTTATTCTCAATAATGGTTAAGGCATCTTGAGTTTTTATTGTCATTAGATTTCCACCCGTTGCTGTATTAAAAGATCTTGATCAGATTGACTCAACCCGTTATATAAAAAATCAATTTGGTAAAGGACTGAGAATCCGTGATGAGGACATTTCCTTAATAAATCTTTGAATCTTTCCTAAGCTTCGGTAAAAGTCTCACCGAAAACTTATTGAAAGTTCGTGATTTCTTTTCTGAGCTCTATTGTTTTAGAATGAGGATAAAATCGATTCAAGAATTTTGATACTAAATCATCCCAAGTCGTAATGGAACAAGGAGGTTTGTTCTCAAGCCATGTATCGGCTGATCCTTTAAAAGAAAATGAGAATAAGATCAGCTTCACCACATCATGAGGCACTTGGTTTATTTTGAAAGTTCGGGTAATTTAGTAAAATCTATTTATGTGTGAATAAGGATCATCATTTTCAAGACCAAAGAAAGGATTGTTACTTATAAAATCAAGTAACTCGGGTTTCAATTCAAATTGATCTGCTAGAACAGCTGGAGCAATGATAGCATCTTCAATACCTAAGATAGGTATTCGGATTAGCTCTTCCATCAGTCTCAAATGATCGGCCATTTGGATGTCTTCAGCATTCTTGTCCTCTCCTTGTATATGATCATGAAAGAGATTATCGAACTCGGATTTTTCTTCTTGACGAAATTGTAAACTTTTCTCAGGATTGGGAAAATGTAACTCGATTTGGTTCGAAGAAGATTGCACGTTCATGTACCAAAAGTAAAAAGGAGAAATTTGATTTTTCATAAGTTTTAGAAATTCTTTGTAAATCTTTATAATCCTCATTTTTATATTTATTTATAAAAGAAAAGGAAAAAATAAAATAGAAATAGAAAATATTTTTTTGTTGGTATTTATAAAGAAAATAAAGGGAAAATATTTTTTGATTTTTAATAAGAGAAAATAAAGGGAAAATATTTTTGGATTTTTATTTATTTTATAATTTTTTTGTATTTTATATATTTTTAATAGGTACAAAAATAACTTTCAAGGAGAAAGGATCTTCAAGGCGTCAACCGCGAAACAAAACTGATCCGCACAAAACGTGCTCGTCGAGTAATAGTATAGTATAGTAAGGTCCCGCGTTAGATGTGAAAATTGCTTGAGGACAAACAATGATCAATCTTCCGGAGTCGAAGTCCCAACGAGATTTGAATTGAAAACCACATTTTTATTTTGATGTAAAATGCTTGATTATCTTTTTATATTTTTGGTCTAAAAACTATTTTTATTACTAAGAAAATTATACGAATATTATACTAATCAATTAAACTACAAGAATTATGCTAAAATGATCTAAAAAGATTTATAAGATGAAAAATGCTTGCTAAGTGATGTGAAAAGTCCATCAAGTGTGAATTAAGGTTTTACTTAACGAATTAATTTTCTAAGAAAAGATAATTATCTCATAACGTTGGCTTATATTGACAAAAACCTCTTAAAAAGATACTAATTACTAGATGTGTAGTTTGACTATTTCTTCGGATTTTGCCCTTTAAAACATTCAAACTATAAATCTAAATAATCGAAGATTATTAATCAACTAAACCTTTTTCAAATCCACACTAAATTTCCAAATCACAATATCACTTAACAAGAACGAATTAAACTACTCACTATGCATAACGATCAAATAAGCAAAGCTAAACATTTTATACTAAGCTACACTAATGAATTGAAAAAGGATAGAAAATAGAACCGAATTGAAGAGCCGCAAATAAACGAATAACTACCCGATTTAATAAGCTAAAGAAAATAGTCAAATTCTTTCTAGCTTACTAAACCCTTAAGCTCCTCGCCTCATGAGTTGACCAGTGCCAAAGGATAAACAAACTATTAGTAATAAACACATTATATCTCAAATTGAAACTGTTTCTAATGGTTCTAAGACCCAACAATGAATACTAACCAAACCGCAGGACCAAATTAGAATTCTACAAACCAAATGAAAGCCCAGTTTACTCAATCGAGGCCCAACAGTAGGATTTTAGAAATAAGTTTATAAAATTTTACAAACTAGTAACTAATCTCAATAAGCTAAAACTTATTCACTCAATAAGCCAAACCGAATAATCTAGAACAACCACAAGTCACATGAAAACCTTATTTGAATAAGCACTAGGTTTGAGAGTAAGCTTAGATAAAAAATGATTAAGCTAAAACTAGGATTTCAAAAGCTCTACGAGTCAACAGGCAATTCCAACTAAAATCAAATAAGCTTGAACGAAACCTCTAAGCTATGACAATCTGAAGCAAATAAGCAATACAAATTCAGCAACAAGCTACTAATATTTTTATAAACTACGATTAAGCCATCCAACAAATTAATATTCAAAAATGAACAATAAGCCAACGTGAAACAATTTAAGCACTAATAAGCAACGAGATTAGATTCTAGAACTCAAATTAAGCACTTAACCAATTCATATCAAAACTAAAATAAGCAAATAAGCAAACGAATATTTCTCTTAAACAATATAAGCTCAAATGAAATCGAATAAGCTATTTAGAAGTTTCTTAATTCTGTTAAAAAAAGCTTTTAATAAAACTGAATCAATAAAAGAACGAAAGTAAGCTAGATCCGAACTTATTTAAGCTTATTACAATGAAAGTCCTTAAAAACTTAATAGATTGATTCGAATAAGCTTTAGAGAGCTTATAGGAGACTATTTTTAAGCTTTTAAGGAATTTTGAAAGGAATAAGCTAAAGAAATAAGCTCACGAGATTAGCTTATTTGATAAGCTCTTATGCGAACAAGAATAACAAAACAATAAGAAACATTATAAAGCAAACCATTATTTCCAATGACCTCAAATCATATTTGTTACAATATCTCAATAAGCTGTCGAATTATGCTAGTTACAATAAGCCAGAAATTACAAAATCAGCTAAACTTGAATGAAAATAAGCTAAAAACTAAAGAGTAAACTTTTAAAAATCTAATTCCTAATAATGTCAAGTTGAAGGGAGCGGGTTGCCTTTTATAGGGTGTAAGGGGGTAGATGTGTAAATTTATCCCAATCATTACAAAATAATTCAACCAATCATTAGCGTTGGAGTGGGAGACCTCGGATTGCAAAGGTATGTAAGTTCTGATCCGCCGTTACTGGTGTAGTAATAATAATACGTAATAATATATATAAAGATGATGAAATTCTTAAACTACCCTTGAGGACAAAGGTAGTAAGAAAAATCACACGATAATATAATACGTAAGAAACCGGTAAGTGATTACCGGGTCGTTTTCCCAAAGACTTATGAAATTGAGACCTCGTTTGTTATTTGGACAATGACTTGAATTGGTTCGAAGATGATTGTTTTCTAAAATCCTAATAGAGAGCAAATAAAGGCACAATTAAATCTAACTACGAAAAAAAATGATAACGGGAAATAAAATAAAACACGACAAATAAGCAAAAACTCTAAAATTAAACCCTAAATGCTTTTCTAA
>BQNB010087705.1:8078-25136 GCA_026074375.1 Tanacetum coccineum | reverse complement strand
TTACGTTAAATAAAATCAATTGAATTGAAAAAAGATTTAGAAAACATTACCTTAACTCTTGAAAATCAAAACCCTAAAAAACTTTGGGTTTCCCTTTGTTCTTTATGTTGTACGACCAGCCAAAGAGAGAGGAGAGGAGAAAAAAAGTGGTTTTTGATTAATTTATGATTTGTATTTATATGCTTAGGAAAAGATAATTACTAAAAACAAGTTGTAATCAAATTGGGATTCTTTCTTTTTTTTCTTCCCTTGTTCGGCCGATCCACACAACCACCCTTTTAATTATATTTTTTTTATTTTATTTATTTATTATACATTTACTTTAATTCTAAGTAAAAACTTTTAATTATTTTGCTAAACCTTGAACTTTCTAACTAGTTTTCAAACTAACATTCGATTCTAACTATTTCTAAAAATAGAAAGCACTCTAAAATCTATAAAATACTAAACTATTATATACAATATGAATTACATATACATACTATGTACACAGAATATTACGTATACGACATTTGAAACTACACAAAGCTTTCAAATGATTTCATTTCCACAAGTACCATGATTCATCACTCATGTACTTCCATCTCATACACATATAAAACACATAAAACACATAATGACACACATAAACTGAATTATACAGGCTTTAACTAACCCGCTAAAATCTCAGTTGTCACATTCACCACCAAATGTACCTTCTAAAACCCCATCTACAAAAGAAACATCTTCTACTTTAGGAACAACATCACCATCCATTGAATTAAGACCAAACTCCTCTCCTTTTTCTTCTAGAAACACACCCTCACCACAACTAAATAACCCTTTCCTTGACAATCCAATGGATGCTCCACCAAGAGTCTCTCATCCACTACATATTCAATCTATTCCACATATAAACATTACTCTCACACTTTCTCCCGTCACTCCTCTTGACTACATGTTTGAAACTCCATCTCCACCACCACCGCCATCCTAAATAATGGGTCATCCTATTTTCTTTGACTTCTTTGGTTACCATGGAGCCACTTGCATGTGTTGCAACCATAATCGCAACCTCATTTTCTCTTTAAGAGATTAAATGCACCACATGTTTACTCCCCTTGAATACCTCCTTACTTTAACCTTTCCTTCTCCTTAACCACCACAAAATTGGACATCCTAAATGTTTAAGTACTTTTCAAATAAAAATTCCACCACTCTTTTGGCTAAGCAAATACTATAGATCTTGAATCATTTAGGTTTTTATGTTTTATGTAGTTTTATGGATGTTTCTTTCTTGTATGCTCTATGTTGTAATTACATACTTATTAAAGTATGACTTGTATTTTTCTAATTTTAATGCAAGTTTTTTAATTTTATGTCTTGATTAATTTATGGTGGTTGATTTATTTATGATTGAGATATTAGTGCAAATTAATTTTTGCCTGAAAACGTGATTTAGATGATCGTTCTTATAAGTCAAGCCAGACCCTAAAAGTCAAATATTGAAATCGTCATTAAAAATTTCAAAAATTCTTGGATGTTACACGATTCCTTGGTGCCCTCAACAAGGGGGAGCACACATCAAGGGGGAGTGTTTAATTTCATCGAGTTCTTTCTTCTATCTAATCGACGACAATTCTTTTTGGTTTGACAAAAAGGAGGAAAAATGGACTAAAACTCATTAATAACTTATAAACTATATTTTTACATACAATGAGTTTATATTTTCTCATCGTCAAAAAAAGAGAATTGTTAATACAAATAATGTCTAAAAACATTATTTATATTTTTCGACCTCTCTACGTTTTGATAATGACAAAATATAAAACGTTCTAGGTTAAAAATAAACGTATACAAGTTATTAGTCGTAAAATTTCTATTTCGACGTAAATCACTTAAGGTATGTACAAATAAGTATTAAGCTTGTATAATGATAAAGGAAATAAGTTTTTGTCTTAAACCTTACATTTTTATAAATGTGACAAAATCTTTTTACAAAAATAAATCAGACAAAATTTTTTTCTAATAAAAAGAAATGTTTTATTAAGTGTATATATTTAGAATCTGGTTTCCCCCCCTAAATAGATACCACCTAAACCAGAAAATCACTTCCCCACTAAAAGACAAGAAAAGGAGCGTCCTATGCTGGACGGTCCCCAAATAGGTATGTCGGTCCCTAATATATCTGGGACCGGCTAATAAATCTGGGACCGGCAAGGTTTAGATGCTCCTCGGGCTTGCCTATAAATAGTGGACTGTTCCCAAACCATTTCACACCTTTTGCACACAGTTTCTTCTACTCTAAATCTCCTTTCTAAATCTATATATTTCCTTGATCATTAACTTGTTTAATCCAATTTAACAAGTGATCCAATCTCATTTCATCAAGTGCAAGAGAAGAACATACATTATCATTAGGATACTATTTAAGTGAGTCATTACGGAACATTGGTTACGATCTTATTGTAGATCCGATCTATTTATATCTTGTGTGTTTGTGTATATTCGGCTTGTGTATTAGCTCGGAATAGTTGTGTGAGGGTCGGTTATTATTTAGTCCATAAAATACATTAGTATAGTAGTAGATTGGTTCTAGCTAAGATTAGACCTCGACATCTAGCTTTGTGTCAGAAATTGGTAAAAGCGACGTGTACAGTTTTCTCCGTCTGAAGGGAGCTTGTTGACATAGTGAACTCTTGAGTTGAATAATCGGGAAGTGGAGTAGGGCGAAAAAGAGCTTTGTAGCCGAACCACTATAAATCCTCGTCTTGTGGTTTGATTGTTCTATCTCTTTATTATTCTCTCTCGTATTTATTATGTATATTGTGTTTACATTTACTGTGTTTATTTATATTGTGTTCATATATATTGTTGTTTGATCTCACGTAAACACGAATCTATAGTTTTTAAAACAAAGTTTTTATAACGTAAATTAATGGTGAAACTATTCAACCCCCTTCTAGTTTCCACACATGGAGTTTTGATAATGAAAAACAAGTGTACAACATGCAGACGACCCTTCAAATTAAGTGTCAAATTAGTGGAAACCCCACTAACAAAAACAACTAATAAACCATTATTTTAATCCTTCAAGCCAAATGAGTGGAAACCATACTAGCCAAAACAACTCGTAAACCATTATTTTAATCCTTCAAGTCGTCGGCTCGGTTCGGCTCGACGTGTGAACAATGTCGGATCAAGTCGTGGCTCCATAGTGCACCCAAGCCGACCCACTCGCTCAAGCTGATCCCTCGGCTTGGCGGCTTCGCATGTGTAGAAACTTGGGATGACATTATTAAGCATGGATTAAAAGAAAACAATTTTTAGGTAAAATAAGTTTGTTGGTTCGAATTGAGCAAACAAAATCAAAAACCGAGAAAAACCGATTGACTTATGTTTTTGGTTTTTTAAACTCAAATTTCGGTTTGAATTTTGTTTTTAACCAATGGCAAACTAGGGGTATTCATCGGTTCGGTTATTGGGTTCTTCGGTTTATTCGGTTAATATTTTTTCAAGTACAACTGAAAACCGAACCGAATTCAAATTGTACTTAATCGAACCGAAAATTGAATTTGAATATGGTTCGGTTTTCGAGTTGACCCGAATAACCCGAATTACATCATTATGTATTTTTAAATAATTACTTATATAGATATTTAGGAAAAAATAAATTTTAAAGAATAAAATTTTAATTAAATTATATATATAACCGAACTGAATTCAAATTGTACTTAACCGAACCAAAAACCAAATTTGAATACGGTTCGGTTTTCGAGTAGACCCGAATAACCCGATATACTCAATTATGTATGTTCTATTTACAAAAATTCAATTGATTTAAGTATTTATATAGACTCTTTAGGAGAAACACATAGTTTTAAAGAATATAATTTTTATTTTAGATTATAATATAATATATGATATAGTAAACTATATATATATATATATATATATAATATTATATATCTATATATAATCTGTTATATATGATATAAATAAGTATATATATTAGTGGAATTTTCCATTTGCAGAACAGACATTTCTATTGATTGATAACAGAACCTACAAGAGACTCATGGAAACCTATAGATACATTTAAATCATATGGATAAGATGAAATTATGGTAATAGTTGTAATTAATTTCTTTGCAGAACCATTTTTTGTACAGAACCTACAGAACCATGTAAACCGTTAGATTATTTAATCAATGAATAAGATGGAATATGGCAATGTTGTAATTAAATCAAAGTATTATATTTATTTCAAATAGTTAAAAGGGCAATAATGAAATTTTGTCTGCCCATCAAAATAGGAAATAATATAGTCAAATAAATTAATTCCTCCATCTCTCTGGTATCTCATTTTCATGTCATTTGACTACCATTTTCACAGAAAAACCAAAGTGCCGCCGGATCCATCTTTTGTAATTTTTCAACAGATTTAATAAAGAAAAAATATAGAAGATGCCATCATGTAAGTTTTAATACGCGGTTATTTTTATATTTGTAAGAAGGTGATTTCGATTTGTAACATCCATTCGATCATAAAATTTATTAAAGATCATTTGTATATAAGGAAAAAGAAGTATTGCTCGATTCGAGTTTCGACCGATTGTGGTCGTCGGTATTTCAGATCGTCGCCAGATGTGGCCGCCTCTCATCAAAGTTGTTGGTGGAGGGTCAAGCGAAGATGCCTACGCAAGGTAAGCAGATTTGGTGAAATTATGTTATGTCATCTTGTTATATTTGATAATCAACTTTTTTTAACAGATATTTGATAATCAACTAGGTGCCTCGTTTATCTACTTGTTTGCATCAGTAACTCATTAGATGTATTCTTTATAAGCATACTAGAAAGGTTATTGGACGTGCATACACACAACCTATGATATTCAACATATGTTTTATGAAAATATTTTAAAAAGTTCTTTAACCCGAAAGCAAATTTGTGTCATAAATGTAAATTGATAGTAAAAAACCAATAAAGAAGATGAGAGTTAGTAAAATAACAATAAAAAGAATGGAAGTGTGTGCATTATAGTAGGTATGGAGGTTAAGAGGCCAAAATGGTTGTTCTTAATTTCTTTCTTTTCTTAATATCCATATGACCCGATATTCGATCAGTATGCACATGTAATTCGGATATACGTTTACGGTGCTTGTGGTTGTAATTATTAAACATACTGTTAAATAATTGGCGTCACTATATATGAATAGTGCACAAGTGTTCTTTTAGTTGTTAAGCTTATTTGATATAATTAGTTCTTTTTTCTTTTTTGCTTTTTTAGGGGATGACTCAATCATAGAAAAGACGACGTGTGATAAAGATGATCAACAAAGGCACTTGTAATTTTAGAAGTTGTAAATATATATTTGATGTGTCGTTGTGTGGTGTATATTTTTATGATTCAAGTTTAAATTTATATTTTGCCGACTAAACCAAAAAACTTTAACGAGCAGTGTACCCGGTCGGTAGTAGTTTCGTGGTAAGTAGGGTGTCGAATACTTGAAGAAAGGTTAAATCTATCAATTTAATTAATATTTTGATTATCTAATCTATGTTAATTCTATTCTATTCTAAACCTATGTCAGTCCTAATCGTAATTCTAACGGGAAAAGGGGGTTTTCAGCCTGAGAGACTGGCATGGTTTGGTTGGTGACTACAATCAATTCAAGGCACTTTAACTCACGCAAGCAAATTAACAAAAGATAAAAGAGCGGTCGAGCCAAATATAAGAAAACTGTATTAACCATTATTAATCCGATTAGAAAGTTGGTTTGTTTATTAAGTGTAATGATTTTTCTTCGTGGTGGTATATCATTAAACACGACCTTTGGCGTACACATTCATCCTAAGGACCTTAGACCCATCAATTTATGTCACCCAAATTACCGCATTCTGCATAAAGATCCCTTATAGCATCTGCATAAAGCATCCTTATTCGCTGATTATAATCTATCTTAGGGATTAAAGCAATGGTGATCTTGTTAAACCCTATCTCATAGAGACTTTACCTACTTACCGCTCAATGGTGATTTATACACTAGTAATCCACTTGTCTAACTATCCAATGGAATCAAAACGTTATTTGTTGAATTATCTAGGTTCACCTTCTAGTCAACACGATCAATAAACTATTGGCAATATCCAATTAACTAGTTAAGCCCGAAGCGTATCCTAGACACAGATTTAGCAGGACAATATTTGTGATCCTATGATTCTAGATGTATAAATTACTATATGGAGAGCTATCCCAGACTCTAGATTACTTGGTTCGTATCACTAGATCCAGTTGAATGATATGTCGCATACAAAAGCGCGTAAACAAGTATAAATTGATAAACATAAACAAGAAATTGAAATAAACAAATACCAAACATTCATATCTTCATAATAATGGCTAATACCCGAAGGTATTAGCCTTCAAACGTCATAATAAATACAAGAGCAATTATTTAGCCAAGGTAAACTAACCGAGTTAACGAATGATACCAAAAACTGAATGATTACTAAAGTATATGGAATTACATGATGTCTTCTATGGAATTGATAGCGTTGCTTGACCTCTTCTACTCTTTTTCTCCTCTGAAAATCGACTTTTATGGTTTAGGTATCAAGAATATGATTTAGCACACCTAAAACTCATTTTTGAGTTTTGTATTTATAGGGTCTAGAAGTCGGTTTGATACGGCGTATCCAAGGGATTGGATACGGCGTATTGGAGTTTCTTGGAGTAAGGACCACGTTTGATATCTTCCAGAATATTCACATACTATATCTTGAATACGGCGTATTGAGTTCTTCTGGATAGGGCGTATTGATCTTCTTTCCTTTGTGGTCTTTGGTGAGTGCAGGCACGGATACGCCGTATATTCCTTAATGGATACGGCGTATTCATTGTCAAAATCATTAGTCTTCAAAATATCTTCGTTTAAGATCCAGAATGCACGCCTTTTGCTAATATTCGCCAAGTACTCCATAATTACTGCAATTCTCAAATATAAATGATTAAGTAACAATTCTTTGCAATAACTATACAAAATGGGTTAATAACATGGGATAAATGATGCTATAAAATAGACGTTATTTGATGTCATCAAATATCCCCCTACTTGAATCTTACTTGTCCTCAAGTAGCCTTTAGAAATTTATAAAAATGTATCCCTAAGGATATTATCTATTAAAGCATTTATTTGATCTATTACAAGTACACAACCAAACACCTAACAAAATCAAAAGATGAAAACACTCAAATCACTTAACTAATCTATGTGGTAACATGTAACTAATTCGCTCAATTGCTCGGTCATGATGAGTATTCTATCATAAGCTTGGCAAGGATACACATCTCTACCACTAAAGCCATGGAGTAACAAGTTTATAGTGGTAAATACGGGTTTTTGTATGGAAAGGCTTACGGTTGATCATTCTACAATCTTTCACCAGAAGTACCACTCCAACAAGACAGCTGAAGCACACATATATGACCATAACGACAGAATAGACATATGTGTTCGATCACATCCCCATTCGAATTTAACCAACGGTTAGGATAAAGAATGATATA
The DNA here is from genome assembly GCA_026074375.1 of Tanacetum coccineum. Taxonomy (NCBI): domain Eukaryota; kingdom Viridiplantae; phylum Streptophyta; class Magnoliopsida; order Asterales; family Asteraceae; genus Tanacetum; species Tanacetum coccineum. The sequence goes on along the minus strand of BQNB010087705.1, from coordinate 17,586 downwards.
GGGTAGGAACCTTCTAACTTTCACCAAAAGTCGTAAACCAACGAGGCAGCTGAGACATGCATACATGGCCGTAACGACGGAATAGACATGCACGCTCGATCACATCCTCATTCGCGTAAAACCCATGGTTAATCATTAGGTGAGAGGGAAGTAAATTGTTGTTAAATAAAAATCAAGAAACAAATAGATTAAGACTAAGATACAAGTTGCTAGACACTTTTTCCCGACTGTTACCATGATAAAGACACGACTATTTACAACGTCTTGATCATAGATCAAAAACAACAACCTAAGTTGGCGTTCCCGTAACGGTCAATTTCCCAATCATCCCAAACTTTACATACTCTACAAGGTAAGTGACGATATCTACCACTTTGTACAATACTCTACATCGTTGATTTGTATTCACGAATAATCGATCCTTCGTGTAATTCCTTCGGTTCTTGCTTTGCGAAACTATTATCTTCAAACTTTCTTTCTCTCTCTTACTTTTTTTTGCAATTTTTCTCATTTTTTCGATTTTTTTACCATCTAACTATATACGAAACTCGGAGTAGTTTCACCATCTTCACGATCATAATAATTCCGGATAATTCCTTCGATAGTTTCTTCATTCTTCGGACTCACCATTAATTGTGATGGTAGTAAAATCACATGAGTTTTGACTATAATATACATTCCCATTTGTAATGTTCAAATTTCCAACCGCACCAAAGATAGAAAATGACACAAGACTCGGGAAATACAAACTTTACACTTTAAGCAACTAGCAACTGTAAATTAAACTTAATCTAACAGGGTAGGTTAAGGTGTAAGGGTGTAACAAAACAAATAATTGGTGTAGTTCCTAAAGGATTGGCTCTACGGGTTGTTCTAGTGGATCTTCACTCTAAAGATGAGAGTGGAAAAGGGTTTAAACTGGAGGTTAACTAACCGGTGTAGCTAGTTAATAAACAACATGGATAGGCTTTTTGGGTGTAATCCTAAAAATTTACCAATGTAAACAAGTTACTCCAATTAAATCCATAATACTCATTATTGAGGTCTCGAATAGATATACCAAGCTAAGTTTTAAAGTCTACAACATCATCGGCACACTCATATTTTGTGGAATTTGGGTAAACATTTAGAAACGGATAGTCTAAATTCTCACAATATCTAACAAGGGTTATTGTGTGCGGTTATGTATCAAGTAATTTTCACAAAAGTATGCTTGAAAAAAAATTAAATTTGAGCATAATTTAAGCATTTTAATCATTTTAATATGAAAAATAGGACAAGTAAACATTCTAATTCCATCCCCCCACTTGAATTATACAACACAACGTCCTCGTTGTATAGATAAAATATTAAAAATACGAGAATTAAAAAGAATTAGAATGAGAAACTCCCCTGATATTCACTCGGTAGATTCTCCAATTTGCGTTTATGAGCAAGATTGTGTGTTGAATAGCAGTCTTGAGGTTTCAAGACTCTAACATTTCAAGATCTTTAGATTTGTAAATTCTCCACCAATATTCGTCCATATTTCTTTTACGAGGTCCTGTGTAAAACAGGAAAAACGTGCATTCCTATCTTGGCATCTACGGTTAATTTAAACTAAACTAAACAAACTAAATACGAGTCAGTCTGGTGGATACACCGTATCAGGCTAATGAATATGTCGTATTGCCAGAACTGACAATAATGTTTTTAAAGTGCAATAAAGAAAATAAAGACTGATAACGTCCAGACAATCAATACGTCGTATGGTATGGAGCGGATACGCCGTATTGATGTCTGGGAAGACAGGCACAATAAAATTAAATAACAATCTGGGTTGTCTCCCGGGAAGCACTTTTGTTTACAGCAAAGTCTTTAAGTTAGACTTTTCTTCAGCTTCTATTCATTTGAAATTGTCTCTCTCGTCTTCATTCAGTATTTTGGTGTGAATATCCTGCTTGGTTCCGTAACATATTCATGAACTATGGTGCTGAACTTACTGCCAGGCTTGATTCTATCTTACACAAAAAAATCAAAACGTCATACCATGATATATACGCATAAATATGAGAACCTGTTTAATAGTTAGAACTACATCATGATATGAATATTAAATGTACAGATAGATACAAACAAAGCGATAGGGTAGGAGGGATCATGGGTCTCGGCTGCTGTGGGTCCTGGGGCTGCAGAGGTGCTGGCACTTCAGTCACGGTCTCACGCGCCTTGTGTACTATATACGGTGTTCAGAATAGCTCACGTATGTACTCACCTGCACTGTCACCATCATCTGTGCGTGGATGTGGTTGTCCTTGTAACATAATCTAGAAAAATCACAAGCCATCACACTAATCACCTCACGCTGCTCAGCTAATGTCCTACGTATCTTGTGTACGTCCTCCTCTAATCTGGCTATCCTTTGTGGCATTGTCCTGGAAGCAGCTCGTGGTGCCTATGGTCTGGGGGCCGGATTCAGCCCTGGCACCCTCATCAATAATAGGGCATCCTGAGACACCCCAGGGGCACCAGCGCGCATCGAGCTGCTCTCTAGGATCATGGCCCCAAACTAGCGACCAACGTATCTCCTGCTAACTCCATACAAATTCTGTTAGCTGTCCTACCAGCTCAAACAACCATGTTGAATACTTCGAAAGCTTAGGGGCACAGTAATGGTCGTTCCTCCAATCAGTTATATCCGCTTGTCAGGAGTCCATAATGCTTACCAATCGAGCTATATGTACTTCCCACCAGAATATAAGCCCGTTCTTCCTCCGTCAGCAGCAAAACCACACTTAGATATCGGCCTAATAAGTGAGGGATGTTGACCGATCCAACATCCATCCCTCTTAAATAAAACAAATTAGTCACGGTCACCTTTTCAGGTGCCCGACTCCTCCCAGCAATACTGTGTGCTATCATCCGATGGCAAAGTCTCAACACTGGATCTCTAATCAAAGTGTAGGAAGGGGGAGGTCCTAGGAAATCTCCATCAGTCGAAATATCCCTCCAATAATCATGTAGATCCCCCTTTCTAGGGATCATCCTCTCACTCTCACTCCAGTACCTATCAAAATTGAGGGACTCCATCTCCTCCCCGGTATGTAATCCCAAGGCTAGAATAAACTGCCTCCAGCTCAATCGTCTCCTGGTTCTAGTAGCTTAACATAGTAAGAACATGATGTTTAGTACCGAGGAGCATCCAACGATCATGCTAATACCTCTCCAAATTCTAAGCGTGCTAAGGAACTATAAGGAGTGAGCTCCCAAACATCGTGGTCCCCTAGTATCAAACAACCTCCCCCAAGCTCGACTTTAGGGGGGTGGGAATTTAACTTTTAAAATACACCGGGCATCATCATGGTACTCATCACCATCCTAGCAACAAACCATCCCTCATAAGCGGGGCATTCCCTTGGAAAATCCACAACTATGAGTCACGGTGTATCTATCTCAATGTAAATCATGTCTCCAACCATCTCCTCAAAGTCAGCAACTATCCGCATCAGTATAATCAAACCCCTAGTAACTTTACTCTACATGTCGTTGTTCTGCTCACGTGGTGGGTAAGGGTGCCCTTATGTGCAAAATTAACAGGACAAAAGACAAAGATTATAGAATTTTAACCTTCTCTTCTGACTCTGAGGGTGGATACGGCGTATTCATAAATGGATACGCCGTATAAGGATCAATATGCTAAATATGCCGTATAGATTTTAGTCAATACGACGTATGGGTCTAAAAATTCAGGATCCTTTTTAAGTCAATACGCCGTATTAATTAAACTGAATACGTCGTATTGGGGATTTTAAATTGGGTAAAATTTGTGTAACCTTTGCCCTTTTTATGTTCTGAATACTTCATTTATAGTCCTTTGACTATTTGACTTTTGTCAGTTTATTCAGATTTTTTACTGTGTTGACGGTGGTGATTTTATGAGAATTATGGTGATTTATGGTTTATTGTGATTAATAATCCCTTTTGGAAGGTATTATTGTGTTATTTGTATTCCGGGTGGTTTAACCCGTGAATTTTGAGAAATGCCGAAAAAACAAGTCCGACACGTTCGTTAATGTCCAAATGAGTTTTCAAGGGTTTAAAGTGAAAATATGTCGTGTGAATACTCTAGGTTAATGGAAAAGTATTTTTAAGGTGAATAAAAATGCTAATTAACTTTGGGGTAAATTTTACGGTTGAGTTTTACGAGTATTTAAGTGATCCCGACACGAAAAGAAAGACCCGATGCCTCTTTGGATGCCATTGCTGGTCATGGGATGGTTAAGGGGACAAGGTGGCTTAATTTTAGCTAATGTGTCTCAAAGGTGTACCAATATATTTCTTCCACTAGTTTCTCATAATTCTATTTCATTTCAAAAAATAAGACACACACTTAAATGTGTTTGCTTGTGCATCCGAACTAAGCCACCAACAAACTTCCATAAATTTTATAGCTTTTATCGAGAACGTGATATTTCGGGTTGATACGAGTGTTTGGGTGTTCATTAAACAACGTTTGGGTTGTCTGGTTCGTGTCGAAATATATTTTTAAATATTTTCTTATAAGTTTTCAAATCTAAAATTCGCTTGTCCTTTTGGGTTTATCTACAAAATTTGGAAGATTTTCTTGTAAGTTTTCAAATTTTTTTCTTTTGTCCTTTTCGGTTTATTTTGATGCATAGATGTTAGTTGTACAAGTTGATCGTTGTGAAAATCGATTTTTAGAAACGAAATGAATAAAAGAGGGTGTTTGGTTCGTGGGTTGTAAAAAAAATAAGAGTTTTTGTAGTTTTGATGTTGTGGTCGTGATGGTTGAATAATATAGTTGCAGATAGCTTTATTTTTATAATAAGACTTGTATACTTGTTCGGACGGCTTATTTTAAGCTAATTCTTGCTTATTTTGGGCTTATAAGCACGAAAATTTCACAAAATCACTAGAAAGTGATTTTGACTATTTTTTGTTAGGCCTTTTGTTTGTCGACTATTTTGAGGCTTAATGTGAAACCAAAAGCGATACGTAGTTATTACTTATTTTTAAGCTTAATATACGTAATTTTGATTTTAGGACTCACAGCCCACTAATCCTATTTAAGCCGTGCTTAAATAGAGGGCTTATTGTATCCGGTTATTTTCTATCTTATTGGTATATGCTTATGTATGTAAATGGACCTTGATTTTGGACTTGGATCGTATTTTGAACTTATAAATTTCTTAATGGACCCTTATTGGGCCTTAAAGCCCAATAAGCGATATTTAGTCGTTATGAGAGTTTTGATGGACTTTTGAAAAGTGAAAATGTATTTACAGAGGTGATATCGAAAGATATTTTAGGAAAAAACGGGTAGTAACGTTAAAGATTGAGATTTTAGGATTTTGTCGAAAAGTGTCGAATTTGTGAAAAATGTTGAAAATAAGGTTTGATATTTCAAGGTTGTAAGTTTTATTTCCTAAATCTTTCAGGTGAAGGAAACCTGAACATAATACTCCCACTAGCTTTTAGAAATACTCAGGAGTTATCTTAATTATAATTAAATTTAAATCAAGCAAATGATTTATTTAATAATAAACTTAAGATTTTCCTCTTAGATGCTCGCAATGATCCATACTTGGATTCTCACCGTCCTCACAATAGTAATCATCTAAGAAAGAGTTTTACATTTCATTGTCATATTTCATCTATATGAACACTAGTATGACAATCAACCATCTTCATAAAATTAATGCGCATAGAAAGAATATTTAATCAAAAACAATTGCTTGCGTATGATTAAAAATCCTATCATAATGCATGCATCAAATATGTGTACAACATTGTCCTTATGAGTTTGAAACCAAGAACCAAACCACTTGGGTTTTTCTTCTCTTTGATGAAACTCATTTTAACTTCACAGTCTAACCGTTTAGTTAAAGATCAATCAAGTTCCAAAAATGATTATCTTTATGGACAGCATCTTAACATTCACAGTTTGAGTCATTAATCAAATTCAAAATTCAACAATGCATCTTAATGGTTTCACCATGATACCAAATTTAAAATTCAATAATGCATCTTTAACAGGTTCACCATGACCCTATGACTTATATTCCTTAATACTGATATAACATTTATCAATCAAGTATTTGAGGTATCCTTGCGGATCTATGAACGAGAATTATATCATTATGCGGTTTAACATTTTCATGTAAAACCTCCGTATGATATTCACTAGTATGTTTATGAGGTTATGTATTTTGTATTTTTATCTCTTTCAGATCTAAAAACGCTCCAACTTGCCTTTTGTAATTAAAAACTCTTCTATAATTACTTAGCATGTAGAGTAGCAATTACAAGATACATTGACAGTTCCTGAGTTTAGTTTTTTAATATCATTCTTCATAAGACTTTTAACAAATTCAGAACTTCAATTTTAAGACTTAAAGGGAGTCATCATATTCCATAATAATGATGGTGTCTTATCAACCTTCTAGGTTGGAGTTATTTTGAGTATATACAAGACATACTCAATTTCAAACCTTGACAGATTTGGAGGTAAAATATTTAAGTTATCCAAATTAAATAATTCCTAAGAATTTGATTCAACACTCTAGACATACTTTGAATATGTGGTATTCTATGAGTAATTTTTATTGTGAGACTTCACAATCTTTTAAATAACTTAATACTCTTTAGGTCACATACTTATTAATTGTGTCAAACGAAATTAAATATATAGTATTTAAAAAACCTATTTGCATGCAATAATGTATATGGCTTTAACTAGTTCAAGAATTCTATCCATGTTAACTATACATTATTTTTCCTTTGATAAATCACGGATTCTGTCATGTCATGAGCCAGAAGATTATAACTTACTTTATGTTAAAGTCTTTCAACATTAAAGTACTTCATGTTTATTAATTTACATTAAACATAAACATATTTAACTAAAGTATTCTGAACATCAACTCTTGACTTCAATAGTTATTCCAAGTTAAACAAGATTACTTCATTATTTGGGACATTCCAAGAAAACATAAACATTTTACTTGAAGTAGTCTTTAAAACGAGATTACTTTACTATTTTGGACATTCCAAAAACAAATAAACATTTTACTTGAAGTAGTCTTTAAATCGAGATTACTTCAATATTTTGGACATTCCAAAAACACATAAACATTTACTGAAGTGGTCTCTTATTTTATATCTTGACATATGTTCTGAATAGGGCAATAAGTCCTAGTAGAATATTAGTTTCTTTTACCTTACGGTCTAAGAGAAACATTTAATTATATTATTCTTGTCATATGTTGTACCTTGCACACAATAAAGATTTCTCCCACTTGTGCATGGCACAATACATCTACTTTATGTAGTCAAAACAACACGACGTTTCGTTTGTATATGTGGACAATATCGATAGTGTCGTAGGACTATTCATTTGCGATACAAGTAGATATAGAACCACTTTGTTTAATAAGAAATAGTGCACGACTATCCTTAAAACCATTAGTGTGTATAGTTGGAAAACTATATATTATCTCAAGACAAGCGAGAAATAATCTGGGCTACTACCAAGATTATAAACCTTGTAGCTCCCATTGAATTAGACAACATTACATTAATGTCTTGTTCATAAATAAATCACCATGCTCCCACTGGATTTGACAACATTGTAAGTGTTCCATAACCAGTGAAAACAAATAGTGATCTATTTATTTTCAACTTTCTTTATGAAATCTAATTAGTAGCAATGTACTTGGGATTTCATAATTTTATTTACTATGTAGATGAGGGACTATCCATCAATGCTATTTATTAACTTGAAAATTGGGCATGCAATTTCCTCCTTAATTTTGATTAAAACAAACAACTAGATAAATCATGCTAGTTTGCCTTTACCAATTTTGCGATAGTATTGGTATTTCTTAATCAAAAACTCATAAAGCATCTTACATTAAGATGTTATCATTTGATAGCTTTAAGAATATGTTATCTAGTTATCTGAATGTCTTATATGTTTCAAAGTACTCACCACCGAATAAGGGTGATGAAATCTATATGAAAATACAAGTCATGCAATCTACTTAACATTTAAGTATTCTATGAGTTTGATTACATTAGGACAATTCCTACATTCCTATTATTCCTTTCCGGAAGCAGAAAGTGATATGGATGAGGTCTCCCTTTTCCTTTACAAGGGAAAGGAGTCTGGGTTTGACTTCTTGCTAAGAAAGAAAGAAAACCCATGTTTAGGTTAATCGTGCATTATACTATTAATGAATCGCAAAATTTAATTGTTTAGATATTTTCGATTAATATTCTTATAGAAAATTAACTACCATGTTACAGCTTTTTAAACAATTAATTTTCTAAAGGTCTTGGATCCTACTTTTGACATACCACATCACATCAAGTATGACATGCTAGAAAAGGTGTATTCAAAGGTAATTGACGATAATAATTGCCACGAGTGTAATTCTAGAACCTTTATGGGACTTACTTTATTACAATATATATAGTAAGCATGTTTATCCCATCTATGCTCGAGGTTATGGTCTCACCACTAAACCGATTAAGTCGCCCAATCAAGAACTATGATTATGAACACTAACGTATCACGAAAAAGTGTATAATCACTTGGGATTGGCAATCAACACTCGTCTCAGCATAGTAAAAAGATCTGCAATGTGTTCTTAACAATTGGATGGCAATAAACATATTTAAAAAAGGGTATAATATTGACGTTTTTCTGGCAAATATGTACGAAGAAGCATGCATACATTTTCGTATCATAAATTTTAATAAAAACTTTACTCAATTAAGTTATTTATTACGGTGTCACTTATTTTCTATACATCTAATGTATAAATAGTGTTACCTTTTAAAAATTGATGATTCAACGTGTTTTCAAAACTTAAAGATTTTATATTTTATCGCGGGAAAAGATTAAAGAATGGTTAAAAACCATTCAAACCCTAGACCATTCGCGACTTCCTAAATAGTATGCAAGGTAAGGAAACTACAACGTAGTCAGGTATTATAGGGTAATGGTGTCTACAAGACCGAAGTCTTGATGAGTCTCCCCGAACCTTATCCTTGCAACTAAGTAGTACTTTTGCAAAATACGTCATTGATAAAAATACAACTTTAATTTGAAAAAAATATATTATAACTATTAAATTTCAAGTCTCGTCGTGGGAAACCCGAAGGCCATGATTATCGGATGAAAGTCGAACCCAAATTGACACATAAGACTTCAATTAATAGTCCATAATAAATCTTATTTCATAATTATTAGTCATGTTTATATTTATTTTACAAAAAACCATTTTATTTTCTCACAAGTTCAATACCTAAAACAAAACAATATAAACACAAAACTAATACACATAATACTTATTTAAAAAAAACACTCAACAATTAAGTCATGCAAATATTAATTATGATCCTAATTATCTAATAATTAAAACATGTATATATTCATATAAGGCTCCTTTTTCCAATGACTCCGGCCACATCCATCGATATAATCGATTGCGTAAGCCATATA
>BQNB010087704.1:0-27852 GCA_026074375.1 Tanacetum coccineum | reverse complement strand
AACGTTTTTATATTTTGTGATTATCAAAACGTAAAGATGTGAAAAATATTAATAATGTTTTAGGCATTATTTCTATCAACGGTCTGTATAACCGGATGACTACAACGCATAGAATTCCAGAAAATAAGCATCCCACCAAATCAATCTTTTTGTTTCAGTATGGTCCTGTACAAGATATAAGAAAAACCAATGTGATTCTATCTCGAGTATTCGTTTGGTTAGATAATAAAAATCTAAAAAAACGTATAGGAAGTCGATACGCCGTATCCATATTTCAAGATACGCCGTATTGAAACCTGAACTAAAAATCATAAGTACTGGTCAGTCACCTAATACGCTGTATTTATTAAATGAATACGCCGTATAGACTGAAATGACAATAAAGTTTTAAATGCAAAAAACTAAATACTGGATAATGTCCAAAGAGTCAATACGCCTTATCCATGGGATTGGATACGCCGGATCGGCTATCTGGGAAGACAGACTCGATAACAGAAAATAAATCCGGGTTTTCTCCCGGTGAGCACTTTTCTTTACAGCATAAGTCTTTAAGTTAGACTTGCCCTAGTTTTATCCCATCCTTATAAAATAGCTTAGGGTTGAACGGGATGCCAAACGACACATATAAGTTTTTAATAATATTTATTGGCATCCCTTCGATAAGATATTTCCAAGTTACAATATTAATGCCTAATTCTTTGATAAAAGTTTTAGTTTTGAAAAGTTTACTTATTGTATCGTGACTTGTTTCCAAAAGTTTATTTGACCCTTGTGTATCGATTTTTATTACATTAGGTAATGGTTCAATATATAAATCCCCCAAATATTGTTCAATATCGATTTTATCATTATCATTGTCCTTATTCGGTTTTAAATCATCGGCATAAATTATGCTAAAAGGAAATAGATTATTAAAGTATATAACGTTTTGTTCCTCACCATCATATTGGAAAATGACGTTTCATTTTTCAAATTAACTTCATCGACATGTTGAGGACTTACAGTAGGTTCAGGTGAGAAATCTGATTTAGATGTTAATGCATCATTGTAGACTATAGCTGGGAATTCCGTTTCAAAAAGTCTTAGGTGGTGAACGTCTTCATCATACCAGATTTTACCATACGTAGCAGTTTCCTAGTTATACACCTTACCGTTTCTAAGAGCTTTCTCAGTTGCATACTGAAAGTATTCCTCCATAGTCATATGTCGGTCCTCCATTTCTTGTAATAAGTTTGCTACGAACATGGATGAAAAAGGTCAAATAGATCGATACGCCGTATTCAGTAAACTAAATACATCATACTGATGTTTAAATTCAAATACGCTGTATTGGTTTGAAAAAATTTATACGCCGTATCTAAAGGGATGAATACGCCGTATTCAGTATTCTACTCAGAAAATTATAGCAGACTTTAATAATGCAGAAAAACACATAAACACACAATATGAAAAAAATATACAATGCAGAAATCAAACACAAAAAAATAAACATACAAATATGTAAATTAATCTAAACTAAACTAAACTAAAACACTAATAAATAAGAATTAAACAACTTCACTCCCCGGCAGCGGCGCCAAAAACTTGATGTGCTTCTCGTCGCAGAGCAGCTTTTATTATTATCAAGTTTTACTATTTATATTTTGCCGACTTTACCTGTAGAGAAACGCTAACGAGCAGTGTACCCGATCAATCGTAGACTAGCTGGTAAGTAGGGTGTCGATCACTAAGAGCGAGAACGTTAATTCTATTTATTATTATTTTAATTATCTAAGTTAATCCTAGGTTATTCTAAGTTAATCCTAAACTAATGGTGTGAAAGGAGGGTTTTCAGCCTGAGAAACTGGCATGGGTTTTGGTGGTAACTTAAGCTTACTTTTGCTACCAATACGCACACAAGCCAATAATCAGGAGGTAGAAGAGCGGTCGAGCCTATTAAAAGGAAACTGTAATAACCATGAATAATCTAATTAAAATGCATGTTTGTTTATTAGTGCAATGATTATTCTACTGTGTTGGTGTTATATCATTCGCAAGGTTTAGGCGGGACTTCTTCCTAAATGTTATTCATCTAATCCTTTCATAATTAATGTCATCCAGGTGAGTGGTGTTGAGGTAGCAGCTGGTATTTCCATTGGGGAGATAGGCCCGAGGGTTTTTGCCATTGAGGGACAGGAGCAGGTGATGGCGTCCCAGATGGTTCATGTCGCGGACAGATTTGAGCAGATTGGCACTCAGGTAGAGCAGGGTTAGCAGACCGTGGCCCAGAGAGATGAGGTGATTGCTGGATTAACTCAGCAGGTGCATGATTTACAAGTAGTTGTACATTAGAGAGATACACAAATTCAATAGCTGTAAACTACAGTTTCTGAGATGAGCATCCGGGAGAACACACTGATGCAGTGTATTTTGGGTATGGATAGGCGACTTGATGATCTGGAGAGGAGACCACCAGGACCTCAGTAGTCTTATTGATAGTTTACTTTGATTTTTGGATTAGATTATGACCATTTGTATAGCCACTAAACTGCTAGTGCCAGTTAGTGAGGTCATGTTGTCGGGTGTATTTTGTTTTTGTAAACACCGCAGCCATTCAAATATGTTAGGATTCCGATGTTGAAAATTTAGAATCATCATGATGGGGATGTATCGGTCTTGAAACCGGAGATTGTAACTTTCGGGGGATTTTTGGTTGTACGTGTACTACCCCCAGCATTGTTATTATTATTATGGTTATGAGATTATGATTATCCTTGATTATGAGTTTTGTGTGATTGTGGATGTTGATGTTTTGAGTGGCCCTGTTACTAGATTGACTTAACCCCGAGTGTGGAATGATTTTGGTTGGTGGATCTTTCGCACGCGTATGATACTTGCTTGCATTGTCCATGAATGGGTATTAATTTTGGTACTTGCTGTGACCATTGACCAAACCATATTAAACAATCCTTCGTAGATTGATGATTTTAAAATTGTGAATTGCAATAACGAATTTGTGTGTTGAACAAATGTCGTTGCGCGAATTGTACTAATTATGTTGTATAAACTACTTGTGTAAATGGAAAAATATGTTTTCAAATTTCATAAACTGACCCTATGGTGTCAAATAAATTTTCTTTACAAAAAAATATAATAAAATAAAATAATATATGTATAAATAAATTCCCTCTTAAATAATGAGAATGGGAGATGGTGCTATTTTCTTTTCTCCCTTTTGAAACAAGTCCATTTTATTTTTATCTAATGTTAAAAAAAATTTACTTACGCGTGTAGCGTATTTATGAAAAGAACGTCTTTACGAGGATGGACATGTTGTCGTTTGGTCCTTAATTATGCATAACCTGATCAACTATGCATAATTTAGGAAGAACCACGTCATGTCAGATAAATCGTCACCCTTAAAACGCTTGGTAATTAAGAAAAATGTTTGGGTCAAGCTTTCGGAAGGAGAAAATATTTTTTTACCCCTGTCTAGGATTTTATGCATGTAACCTTATTCTGATCGACTGCTTGGAGAGCGTCCTTATGCGAGTCATATGACAAGTCGTTCTGAAAGAAATACCCATGTATTGTTCGGAACGAGTGTGTCCTAGAAAGGAGTGATGTTTCAATTCATAGTATTTGTAAGAGGAGAGGTTTTGCTATGAAGATTGTGTCAAGATCAAGTTAGATCGGTGTGCTAGTAAGTATGATAGATTTGAGCTATCAATAGTGTAAACTGTTACCGACAATGAGAAGGGGTCTTCTTGAAGATTGTTAAAGATTCTTAGTAGGTGGTAAGCTGACGATGGTTAGTCTTTGAGGTTTGAAGTGAGAAATGGAGAAGATTCTCCTACCATTGAATGTATGTTGCCTTTTGAAGTATCAACTGATGGTCGTGAAGAAGACTTCTTTCCCCAAAATGGAATGTAGCGGTAGCATAGTTGCAAGTATACATGATGTCGTCGAATATTTGAATAAGGCACTAAGTGACACCTGACTTAAGGTTAGTGATCCTTACCCTTTGACGTAACGACTTTGTGTGCGTATGAAAGGTGAAAAGATTGGAGACTCTAGTCGATTAGTGACGTCCGTTTCCATCCTGGAGACCCAATCAAAGTAGCTAACGCCTTAAGTCGAACGGTATTGAATTAGGAATGTGTGTAAACTCCATCGACTTGATTAGTCAAGTCATCTAGGTTTGAGATGATACGTTTCGACGAGTCGACTATGTTGGTCGCGGTGCAAAAACATTGAAAATGTTATTTACGTCCAACGAGCAATGAGCCCATGATGCTTAATTGTCTTCTTGATTGTTTTCAATTTATCTCTTGACAATATGTGTTTTAGCGGAATCATTGCCGTCGGATTGTGTGCTATGTGTGTCTTATGTGCTATGTGCTCTTGAATGGTAGTAAGCACTTATGTTGCTTTTGTGTTGCCGTAATACGGCTTAGGACGTGAGTGTATGGGTATACTTACCCAAATGAAGATGGAGATTGATTTGAGAGGTGCGCAAGCCAAATAGTCCATTGTCAACTCACAAGCTTGACTATGGTAGGCTAAAACCTAACCGTGAATTAGTCGAGATCGTTACCAAAGAGCATGGACATCCGGCAAGCTCGGTATAATAATCGATCTAATCGGTTGGGAATGGACTGCGTGATGAGCATAGCCACTGCTGAGGCTTCCTGATAAGTAAGCACAAATGATTTGCTAAAACTTATGGAAAGCAAGCGTGATTTTTGCTAAGCGTGATGATAAGCTTGGAAGAAATATAAAGTCATTTTAAAATAACTAATAGGCGATTATGTGCTTAATTGAATATATGATTTTTCTTTGTGTTGTAGTGCGTTTGACGGGGTGGTGGATACTCCGGAATATTTTCGCAACCGATAGGGCATTATTAAATGAGACCAGAAGGGCGACATGCGTATTTCGATTTTTGGATATTGATGAGTATTCTGGTTTTGATTATTAACGCCTATTTTGGTTTTAATTAGCAACATATGTTTTAATTTAAATAACGACGTAAGTTCGGCTTTGGTTTTGATAAACGAGGTGCGCTTGATTTTGTTGTTTTTATGATCCCCAACTAAGTTTGGATCGATCACCCATTTTAGAAAAATTTCTCGTGAGAACGACGTGATGATTATTTTAGTCAGGTATATTCCGCAACGTATATTGTCCTTTATGAAGAGCGCAACTATAAAAGTTAGTAAGACGCGATTTGGTTTTGTTGAATATATTTTTGCGACATGTTTTACCTCTTATAATAAGAGCCTCAATGATTGTATTTCTATCTTGAGAGTATAATTACCATTTGTTTTGTTGACTTTCCATCCGGAATAGTCAAAGCGAGTGGAAATGCAATCTTCTATTAGGCAAAACGAAACGATGGTGACGACGCGATGATGAGGAAACCGTCCTGCCTTACGAACGTACCATAAGACGAGGTAAGAAAGGACGAGCTCCGGGATGGCGCTCCCTTTTGGTGGGTGGAATGTAAAAACCCGTCGTTTCAAGACGCGTTTATGACGATCGCGAGTTCGAACGTCATTATCTATTATTTTTCGACGTTTTGTAAAGCGTACGTCGACATTTAATTTAAAATTTTATTTGTCGTAAATAATTATTTTTTGTATTTTATTACGAACGGAAATTTAAAATATTTATTTTTGACGTTTCGCGAATCGCCGTTTAATCGCTCTGTTTCGTAATCGTTTTAAGTATCGTAAAAATCTACGACGCACTTTGTTATTATTTTATTGACTATAATTATTATTTTTGAACATCGTCGTCTTTGTTCCTTGTCTTTGGCCAAAGCTCGCGTTTAAGGCTCGCGTTTCATTTAAAAGGAGTACAAGTTACTTTTAAATTTAAACATTATACACAAAATTAATAAGTAAATAAAAAGAAAAAAAATTGAAACTTGCATGGTTAGGCCTCTAGGCCGACGCCTAGAACCCACACCCACACTCAATTCATTTGTTTTCCAAGAAAAATGATTACTTGCTTGCTCCCATTTTTGGTTAAAGTCATATCCTAGCATAAAAGAGAACACATAGTTAAAAAGTTTTCTCTTCTTGTTCTTGTGGGTTCGGCCGGATATCAAAGCATACACACAAACCATTATTTTTCTACTTTGATCTCAAAAACACACTCAAACCTCTCTTAAAAATGGTTTAGGGTTAACCTAGTATCAAGTGAAGTGATTTTGTCCTTCCTTCTTTTCTTTTTGATTCGAACGAGCCCCCAAACAAACATACTCTTGGTGTTTTGTATTTTTCTAGCTCATGAATAATGTTTAGGAAGCTATGATTGGATCATCTAAGCAATAAAAAGAAACATGCAACAAGGTTTTGTTCAAAGTTGAATATTTTTTAAACAAAGGGGTGTTCAGGTCCTCTTGCCTCGCCTCTCACGCCTTTGAACCGAATAAGACACACAAGGGTGTGTTGAGTTTTGTTTATTGATTATTGGGTTAATTAGTTTAGGTTGATTTGGTTTGATTAAAGTTGAATTGGTTTTGGTTTTGGATTGGTTCTATACTCGAAGTCGGCCAAAGAGGAACAAGGGAACGAGTCAAGTCCGATCTATTTTTCCATTAGCTCATTGGAGACTTTGTAAGTATTCTTTTATAATGGTTTCGATTGTTTTTACGACATGAATTAGTTTTGATACATGCATGTGATGAACTTGGGGAAATCTTGCGCGAATGGGCTAGATAATGTTATCGATTGATTGAGTGGGCTAAGTACAAATTATGTGTCATATTAGATGAGTTTTGGGGGCAAAAACGGATTTTTTCGTGGTTCGTAACAAGTAGGTTTAGTGCAGAAAGTTTGGCATGGTAAACGAGAATCGAAATTTTATGAAATCTGATTTTGGACTTTAAAATATGATAAAGCTTAGTTAGACGATCATTTTGATATAAGGTAGAGCTTCTAACTCCTAATAACGAAAAAGTTAGCGAAAACGAGATATATGTTTTGTTGTAAAAATTCAGCACATATAGAAAGTAATGGTTGCTGTAAGAAATTTAAACAGTCGTTTTGAGCACTTTCGAGTCCATTTCAGCCTTCCGACGAAACATGAAAGTTGCTAGGAATGATGTTTTACTTTCCCGCGTGGCTCGCTGATCTTAAAATCAAGTAATAACGGGTCAAAGCCCATGGTCAAAGTCTGTGTTTTTATTAAAATAGTCAAAGTTCCAGCAGATTCTTGTAGGGGCGTTTTGGTCATTTTCTGTCGAGCTTCGGATCTCGGCTAAAACTAAATAGTTCGTCTGACGTATCATTGTACATAAAATCTCTTCTTTGTCCGAATCGTGAAAATGTGATTTAGAGGGTCGTTTTGGCCGGGTCAGACTTAGTTAATAAATATGTATATGAAGTCAAAGTCAATAAAAGTCTAGCGTTGACTTTGAAAGTAAAGGGTTATACTCAAAACTTGTCGGGCGATATAAAGATAATAACACTTGACTTAATATTTATTATTTATAATACTTGTCTTTAGTGATATGATTCAAAACGAGATATTCCAAACATAGAAACTTTTGTAATAATCGAAAAATAATATCGATATGAGCAATTGATAATCACATTGAATGTCGAGGGTTCGACGAGATAACTAAATATTATCACAAATATATTTTGATAACGAGACTTACTAAATATTGGTAACTTTCCGAAAATAGTAAATTTACAAAAAATAGAAAAGTATTTTAAAATAGAATGTATTGCGATTAAGCGATTTGTATGATGTAAATAAAAAGAACGAATCGTAACTTAATATCGTGGGTTTTAGGTTATTAAGGCACAAGTGGATTTCTTATCACATGTATGAAAGGGGTAACATCAATAAGACCCAATCTAAGGCAACACCTAATGAACCAAGTTCCCTAGGAACTAGTTCAGGTGGTGGTCCCAAGCACTAAGAAACCATGGGGGACATAATTGCTCAAACTGGTTTTGAGAATGTGTCTATGAAACTTCAGGAATTGATGGAACTTCTATGAAACCCTGGTGAATGATGCTTTGAATGATCAAGATATGTTTGATGTTAATGATCTTCCTAGTGAAAAAGTATTTGTTGCAGAACAAGGAGTTCCTGATAGTAAGAAAGATAACGCTGCTCAAGTTAATACTGCTGTTACAATAGTTAGTACTGCCAGTACAATTCCAGTTAGTACTGCTACAATAACTGAAGATGAAATAACTTTGGCTTAAGCACTGGCAGAATTAAAAAGTGTAAAACCTAAGGTTACTACTGCTACAACAACAACTACTAAAGGAATTCTTCTTCAAGAGACAAGTGAATCAATAACAACAACAACAACAATTCCTTCAAAGGACAAGGGTAAAGGTATAATGGTTGAAGAACCTGAAAAGATGAAAAAGAAAGATCAAATCAGCTTTGATGAACAAGAAGCTATAAGATTACAAGCTAAATTTGATGAGGAAGAGAGGCTTGCAAGGGTAAAAGATGAAGCCAATATAGCCTTAACTGAAGAATGGAATGATATACAAGCAAAGATTAAGGTTGATCAGTTATTAGCTGAAAGATTTCAAGCAAGAGAGCAAGAAGAGTTGACCATTGAAGAAAGGGCTAAATTGTTTCAACAACTCTTGGAAGAAAGAAGAAAACATTTTGCTGCAAAAAGGGCAGAAGAAAAGAGGAACATGCCACCTATAAGAGCTCAACAAAGGAGTATTATGTGTACCTACCTGAAGAATATGGCATGATGGAAGCCCAAAAACTTAAAGAACAAGTCCTTTGCCAATATTCAAGAATTGTTTGACAAAGCTATGAAAAGGGTAAACACATTTGTAGTTATGGATACAGAATTGGTGAAAGGTAGTGAAGTAAGAACTGGAGCAGAGATAACACAAGAAGGAAGTTCTAAGAGAGCAGGAGATGAGCTAGAACAAGAGAATGCAAAGAAGCAGATGTGGATAAGGATAAAGAAATAGCTGAACTTCAAAGTCTAATGAAAGTTGTTCCTGATGAAGAGGAAGTAGCAGTTGATACTATTCCTTTAGCTACTAAGCCTCTAAGCATTGTTGACTTTAAGATTCTTAAAGAAGGAAAGATCAATTACTTTCAAATTATAAGAGTTGGTGGAAGTTCAAATTGGTACTAAGCCTTTATTCATATGCTTAGAAGCTTTGATAGGGAAGATTTGGAAACTCTGTAGAAATTGGTAAAAGCTAAGCATGGGTATACAAGGCCAGAGGAGGACTATGAGAGAGTGCTATGGGGTGATCTAAAGACAATGTTTAAACCTCATGTAGAAGATCTAGTGTGGAGGAATCTACAAGGAAACAAAGTTTTGATACACTTATATATAAGTGGGGATAGGTTTTTTAGTGAGTTATGCAGGTGCATTTATTTAGGACTTTACATTCTTCTGACTTCAGAAAAAGTGCGGCGAACAAAGATATAGGTGCGCCGGTTTTAGAGGCTTCATAGGAAAGTGCGGCGAACTTTGTAGAAAGTATGGCGAACTTCTTGAACTTTTAAATAAAAAAATTTCTTTTCTTGTATTCGCCTTCCAAAGTGTGTAGATCTTTGAGCTTGAGTCTTTAGAGTCTTCAAGGTGAACCCTATAAGCAATTTTAGCTTAGATTAAGTACCAAAAGTTCATGAGAAATAATAAAATAAACATAAATAACGCCATAGAAACATGTATAATTTAGACGTTGTCAAATCCATCTACACTTAGCTTATTGCTTGCCCTCAAGCAATAGAAGCGAGAAAATAAATTCATTTATCGTGACAAAATTAGATAAGAGTTTGCATATTAGATAACTTTTCAGGCGTAGACATATAACATATCACCTCACATAGGGATAGTGTTTGATTTTAGAATTCACCCAGCCACTCTAATAGGGTTTATATGATTTTTAAGAAGACCACTCAATTGCACAGACATAATCTAGGTCGCTACCATACGCTTGTACTAGACACACAAACATGCCCGTTGTGGCGTGAGCACCTAGACATAAATCTCAAAGAGGCAAAACATGATAACGATAAGGGTGAATAGCAGATACTTGATTCCATGTGCCCGAAACTTTCCTTATACTTCGAACTTTATTATTTCTTTCCTTTTCTCTTTTTTTTTCAACAGATACTGTGATAAATAAGGCTGGCACAAAACTTCTTCTACATTCAGCACATTTTTCTTGCTCTTGGGATTACTTTGGGGATATAACACTAAAAGCGAGTGCTGCAGAACATGATTAATCGGATTTAATTCACCTCTATCATACGACTTTGTTCTAAATTATCCTCACTGCGTCTAGTAAATGATGATTCAAACAAGTTCGAGAGTACTAAAAAATTACCGCCACTCATATAACTTTATACCATACCAATGTCCTGAAAAAGGCGACAAAGACCTACGTCAACATTCAGTAACGACAGAATAGACACATATGAATGCATTTTCAAACCTAACTGAATAAGTTGAAGGCAAAAAATTATCTTAGGTTTCAAGAGGATACCTGTATTCCTTAAGAATCTAGAGGCGAACCTTACAATTTATTGGGTTGAATTTTGTAGCTAGTTCAAATATTGTCAATCTAATTGGATTTGCCTTACTAAGCGTGTGCAATTTTTTTTTAAAAATTTAAAATTTTCTAGAAAATATCAGTAGAAAGTTTGAAAATTTCTGCAGGGAAAACATGGAGGGACATGATTAATTTTTCCTATTTGCTACCTCTCCACACTTAAGTTGAACATTGCCCTCAATGTGAGAACTGATAAATATAGAAAATAGGGAAAATTAAGGGAAAATGGTACTTCCCGGGGCATAGAGAGATATAGCTACGTTGGAGCTATCCTTGAGTGATTCCATTACGTTCTTTTTTTTAGTGTGAGGGGATCTTTTTGTTAACGGTGATAGGAGGCGGACCTTTTTGATGTTTTAATTGGTTTATCTTTTTCGGTTTTATTGTTAACGGTGATAGGAGGCGGATCTTTTTGATTTTTTGGAGAATCATCAGACTTTCCACTCCCGGTGAATACGACATTCACTTGCTCGGTGTGAGCTTGAGGAGGAGGTTATGGTTCAGTCCTATCGGTTTGTTCTGAAGATATGTTTTGAGATTTCGACCACTCATCCATTTTTCTTTCCATCTTTTTAATTTTAGTTTGGAAATTATTTTCGTTTTTCTTCATCTTTAAAATCATATCGTTAACATTGTTCTTGAAAAATATATTTATAACTCTTTGATCATCCAAGAATTTTGTGATTGATTTTTCAAGATCTGTTTTAGTTTGAGGCTCTTGGTTGATGGTTTTAGACTTTTTGTTGGGCATAAAACAAGTTGTTTACGATCGTCGTTGTCATAGAGTTTCCAATGAACAGTTCTCATGCTACGGACACGTCTTTTAAAATCCTCAAGATCGTTTCTCACATCATTGTTTAATTCTGAAAGCGATTTCTCGGAATCATTAAGATCATGAAGGGATTGGTGAGAAAACGAGCCTGAGGAATTCGGTTTTATTACCTTCACGATTGAATGTATCTTGCTTCAATGACGTTCACTCATCGGCTGTGTCATCGTTTCTAAGGAAAACAGGATTTTTGATGATGACCGTTTTGAGATTTAGTGGACCAATCATGTTCGAAAAGGACTTTGTCCTCGAGAAATTGAAAAGCTTGATTTGGAGTTTTGTAGAGGAAGATTCCTCCAACTGTTACGTCCAAGATTACCTGAGTGGGTTCGTCTACGATGTGATAGAATATTTGAATAATAACTCCTTTGGTCAGACCATGCCCATGGCATTTTCGAAGCATGTTCTTCAGTCGTTAAACAGGCTGCGATATTAGGACTTTCCACCATATGTTTTTGAGAGAAAATTTCAGATTTAAGTTAAAGACGGTTAAACAACGAAGTGGATAGAATCTGTTTATAAAAATTTCTCATTTGTTCCCCACGAATGTTCTAGACTCTTCATTACGTTTGTTAACCCAGAATTTAGCATTCATCGGCACAAGGATAAGGGAAAGATCATAAGCTTGACAACTTCACTTTGAGTTTTTGCATATCTGAACATGTTGCAGATTGCGAGAAATTCATGGGAATTATGGTCATGCGGATCGACGCAGATAACCATCGAATTTATTTTCCCGAATCATATTTAAGTGAGTACTATTGATAACAAAGTTGTCATCAACATTGGGTTGAACAATGGCAGAATTAGGAGTCGGTGCTACAATCTTAGCATTTTCCCACATAGGTTGATCATCGGGATCAAGGATTATTATTTCTTGGAGCGGTAAATTTTGGTTTGGTTCGACACTTCCTCTTCAGGTTGTATTTACTGATGATAATTATTATACGATAGGATGTTTTGGGGATGATTTTGTGGTGATTCGATATTGAATGGATTCTTTTTGGGATAATTTTAAATTTAAAGACCTTTTTATTAAATTTTTATTTAATTTATATATTAAACTTACTAGTTGTTTTCCAAAATATAGAGGATTTATACATACGTTAAGCATTTTGCAAAAATACATTTTTATATATATAGTTAAGGCTAATAAGATAATATTCAAAATAAACTAAATTATTTTCATATATATTTTTTTATTTTTATATAGATTTTTATATATATTAGATATATTTTAGTTTAATTATATATATCAAATAAGGATAAATAACTAAAATATTTTTTATAGGTAAAGCGTACTTTAGGAAAAGTGCGCCGGCTTTTCTAGAAATTTTATGTTTTTTTTCCGCATATTATGACTTAACATAGCATAATTACAAATACATAAGGCATATAATCAGATAAAATACAATTCCAAATGATTATAAAACCTAAGACAAGCAGATTGGGGGGTTTTAGTTTTGGTTTTTGAAACAAAATTCTGTTTGTGAAAAATCTGCAAAAAGTGTGGCGTACTTGGTTAAAGTGCGGCGTACTTTCTGGGTTTACAGGAAAACCGACGCACAAATAAGATGTGCGGCGTACTTCCTGGAGAAAAATGATTTAGTTTTCGTTTGCCAGAAAATGGTAAGGCGGGTTTGAAATTTTTTGAGAAACAAAATAGCACCAGAAATAAGCAACAAACTATAACAACTTAAACAATTCCCCGGCAACGGCGCCAAAAACTTTGATGTGTGTTTTCCAAGTTGTAAAATTTTATAAATACTTAGAAATACTGATTTTTACTAAAAACCCAAACAATCGGAAGTATAACCGTTCGTGTATAGTATCACTTTTAGGTTAAGTCCCAGGTTCGTTCACGGGATTGAAGTTTTCCACAGTTGTAAATCCAAAGGTGCTAAGGTTAATAAGATTGTCACATATCAAATTAACCAAATCTTGCATATATCAGATATTATAACTAAAGCAATTAAAAGATGATTCAATCAAATGATTAAGGTATGTTTGTTTAGGCAATGATCACTTAGATAATGATGTGTTTGGAATAGTGTTTAAAATAGAGTTATCACAAGTTATAAATCCTTTCGGCCTTTAAATATAACTAGTGATTATATCGATTAATAACAACAAATCCTTTCGGCCTTTATAAGTTATTATAACCAATATAATAAGTGGAATGATAAAACTTAAGTTTATAAGTATCCTTTCGGCCTTTACACTTAGAAAATCATGTTTAACCATTTCAATAAACTCATATCCAAACACTCCATATCCAAGATCACATATCGCCCAAACAAACATAAGATTACTACTCCATGATCAAAGTAACAAAACACATAACATTATACATGGAGTCAACCAAGCGATTATATTCAAAACGAGTAACAAGATTTCATACCAATTCCAGGAAGCAAAGTATGGTGATTTCATAGAATTTCCCAATAACACTTTATTATATTCAAACACTAAATCCGGAAGTATGAAAAATTCCGTCACAATTGTTTATAGATTCGAAATAACACTATAACTATGCCTCTTTGATGGATCAAAACCTAAGAACAATGATGAATATCAACCAAGATTATCTAACTTCTCCAAGAACTTTGATTATAACGGTGGTGGTCGATGGTGGTTGAAGGGTGGTGATGGAGGAGAGGTTTTGCAGGCCTTTAGCCTCAAAAACGCCTTTCCTAAGTGTTCCACACTAAGTGGGATGATTTGTGTTGGATGTGTGAAATTCAAAAATCGTCCTCTATTTATAGGCTGAAATTTGGAAAAAGTGCGCCGGTTTTAGAATTAAGTGCGACGCACTTAAGAGTTAATGCGATCGGTCATTTTACATGTTTTGACTGGAAGTGCGGGGCGCACATACTCAATAAGTGCGGCGGTTTCGGTGGAGTTAATGCAGGTTGCATATAATAGGACTTTAATTCTTCTGACTTCGGGAAAAGTGCGGCGAACAAAGATATAGGTTCGCCGGTTTTAGAGGCTTCATAGGAAAGTGCGGCGAACTTCTTGAACTTTTAAATAAAAAATTTCTTTTCTTGTATTCGCCTTCCAAAGTGTGTAGATCTTTGAGCTTGAGGCTTTAGAGTCTTCAAGTGAACCTATAAGCAATTTAAGCTTGATTAAGTACCAAAAGTTCACGAGAAATGATAAAATAAACATAAATAACGCCATAGAAACATGTATAATTTAGGCGTTATCACATAATTTAATCATTTGCTTGAATTCATTTCTTACAATATTCAATATATGCACAATTTGGTTAATTTGATCCGTGACAATCATTTTAGCTTTAGCACCATAATTACAAACTGTGAAAACTTTAATTCCCGTGGAACGACCTGGACTTACCTAATACTATACTATACTCGAATAGGGTATACTTGCCCGAATGTTGTGTTTTTAGTAAAAATCGGTATTTCTAGTACTTTAAAATTTAAAAATTGGAAAACACACATCAAGTTTTAGCGCCGCTGCCGGAGATTGTTTACTATATTCCAATTTTGTTTGCTAGTACTTGTGCATGTTTCGTGTCGTGTATATCTATTCTAATCTTAAATATGTCTGTGTTGTAGAAGGTACGATGCACAATTAACCTGTGCTGCCGCACTTCCCCTATTACCGTTTTCTTATTTTGCAGGTTTATACCCAAAAGTGCGCCGGTTTCCACACCAAAAAATCGCAGTACGCCGCACTTTCTGTAAAATTTTCACACACAAAATCTGAGTTAAAATCAAAACCAAAACCCAAACAAAACCCCCAAATTTCTAGTCTCAGGTACGTGATCATTTGAAATCCTGTTTTATATGATTATATGCCTTGTAATTTTGTGAATATTTAGTTGTCATTTAAAAAAAAACAAAAAAGATTTTATTTCTAAATTGTTTTTACTTATTTTGTTTTCTGACATGTTCCTGTTGATATAATAAACATGTGTTTTGTTAGTTTGTTTATATTTGTTGCATTTCATCGGTGAAAAATATAATTTTCAGGAATTTTGCAGTAAGTACGCCGCACAATTAATTTTGTGCGCCGCACTTTGCACATGCAATAACAAAAAGAGTCAGTTTTGTATAAAAATAAATCATATGCATTTTGTTTTTGTGTTATGTGAATAATTGTTAAATGTCTTTATTTGTTTATGCATCTTAGTTTGCTTGTTTATGTGTGTTTGTTTGCATTATTATGTAAAAGTGTTAAAAACTATAAAAATCTAAAAAGAAGTTTCATTTTTTTAATAATGTTCTTGTTTGTGTGTTTGTATGACTGTTTATGTGTTATGTGTTTTATTTTGTGTTTGCATGTTTGTTTGCTTGTGTATTTATAAGTATGACCATATATAAAATAAAAATAAAAAAGTTAAAAAAAAGAGTTTCATATTTCCTTTTGTTTAGTTGGTTTGTTTGTGTTTGCATGTATTTGTTTATCCGATTATATATGTGTTCGTAACTAATAAAGTGTGATAAAAAAATTTGTTTTCTGTCATAATAAGCCGCTACACTAATATCGTTGTGCGGCACACTTTTTAAATTTTTGCCGCGCTCGTATTTTTATTTGAAAAATTATAAAAAAAAAATTAGGTTATAAGTACGTCGCACTTTCTTTCAAGTGCGACGCACTTTTGTTCTGAAAATTTTTTTATCAATAAAAATTAAAAAATATAATTGTTTATTTATTTATTTTTTAATAATAGTAGTAATTTTGTAAATTAATGTTTTAAACCTTAAATAATAATTATGTTTAATATATGTGTTTGTCTTAAAACTAAAAAAAATATAAAAAAAATACAAAAAGGTTTTATTTTTTCCATTAATTTTTTTATATGTGTTTTGAGTGTTTGCATATTAGTAATTATATTTTCCTTTCTATGTTATTTTTCATTTTGTAATGTTTTGTGTATGCTTGTTTTACTAAAATGTATACAAATAATAATTTTAATAAAAAAAATCTAAAAAAATATATATGATTTTGAACTTTGTGGGTGTGTTCGCTGGAAACCCTCACGAGACTATAACTCGTTCACTCGGGCCACCGAGGGGTTTAAAGGCTTGTTGCATATGCTAAATGCAATCGTGGTGCCTACGAAAGTGTGCTTTAGTATTTTACGATTTTTTGTAGTTTAGTTTATTTTGCAGATTAAATAAAACATGTGGAGCTTGAATTGGTGGTTGGCATCTTATCACTTGGGGATGAGATATATTTGGATCAGTATATTACCTGTGGTAGAATACACATGCTTGGCGTTCTGTTTCACGCCATATCTTCCAGAATTCAATCAAGTACTTATGAGCCCCAAGAAGTCTCGTTTCTCTTATATTTATTTTTCCCGTTTGTCCCACTTTTAAGTTATTTTCTAATTACGCATAATGCTCAACTTAAGTGTGAGGGGAAAATGAATTGAAAAATCAGACTCATTATTAATTTGTAACTTTTGTTCGCCCTCGATAATCTAAAAATCTATTCTTGTTTTTAAATTTTTTGCCACTTAGGTCAATATATTAGAATAAAAACGTAGTAAATAAATAAAGTTTTGAAATTAGAGATGTGTTCCGATTGATAAAGCAGATCCGACTCGGGATTGATAATATTACTTGCGCATTTATAACCATTCCAGTAAATATGTGATGATTTTGAGCCTGTATATAGCATACGTATTTTATGCTTGATTCCTTTGATTATGAGTGTGCCGGTGAATTATTGATTCTAGAACTTGTGCTTGATAATCATTACGAGACCGCAGTGAGATCACGTTCGCGTGATATAGGTATTTTTATGTAATAAAGAGGCAACTTAGGATTAAACCAAATAGCCATTCCATTTAACATATTATTATTTTAGATAATTACACTGATTAGCTAACCACCCAAATAAAACCTTATGTTAGCACTCATTTTTAGTGCTAGATACCCCTAGTTTAACCTCTGAGCCATTCTATTCATTTTTCTCATCCACTAAAATAAAAAAATACAAAAATATATATCCTTTAGCCTAGCCTTACCCCTTATTGAAAGTCTCAATGGTCGGTTGCTAGTTTCTTGGTATGATTGGTTGATTTTTGCTTATATTTTGCTCGCGCTTTGCTATAAGTATTGTGCCATTTTGACGAAGACGAAGAGGGCCCGCTTTGTATTTCGTATTTTTTTGTGGTGAACAATTATATTAAGTGTGGGGGAATTGCTAGTTGTGTGAAAGTGGAGTGAAAAAAAAAAGATGAAGAGAAAAAAAATGAATGAAAAAAAAGTGATAAAAAAAGAAAAAAGAAAGAAAAAGAAGAGAGTGAAATATGAATAATAGTTGAGTTGTTCGATACCTCGCAAGTTTGTAGATTGTCGTAACTAGCAATATGGGTTTCTATAAAACCAATTCCAGTATATATTTCCCATGCCTTATTCACACCCTTATTAACCCTTAGCCTAACGTTAGAACCCGAATAAAAGTCCTCTTTTGATATTTATACCTGGTGCTTACGCCATGTCGGTGCAGTTTTGTTTCTTGTTCAAGCCTATGGTATGAAATGAATCATGCCTGAGCAATTGAGTGTGATTTCCATTTTACCCTCTATTACATCACATACGAGTGTTTGAGTGAATTATACTTTTCTTATTCGTGAGGTGCTTAGTCATGTTATTACAGCTTGAAGATCATTGGGTATTGTCATACATCTCTGTTTTCACATATTAAAAATCTAAAAATATTTTTCATAATTCTATGTTTGTTTTGTAAAGCTTATTATTTTTCTTATTTTGCTTGAGGGCAAGCAAACCCTTAAGTGTTGGGGGGTGCTTGCGCTTTTTGCGATTACTTATTACAAAAACCAAAAATATTTTCGATAATTTCACACCCAATAAAAAAAAATTTAATAAATAAAAAAATAAAAAAATATCAAAACTTAAAAATATATATATAAAAAAAATTTCCTTGTCTTGTTCACCTAGGACCTTGTTTATAAAATTTCTTTTCTTAGATTTGCTTGAGGGCAAACAAAGTTTTAAGTGTGGGGGATTTGATAACGCTCAAATTATACATGTTTTTATATGCGTTATCAATGATTTTATATATATAAATTGGTTAATAATAAGAACTTTCGGTACTTAATCGAGTATATTTGCTATTGTAGGTTCATATGACGTGTCATGGAAGAAAACGAAAGAAAAACACGAAGAATTGAAGCTTAAACGAAGAAATAACTCAAGCTGAATGCTTCCCGACACATGTTCACTGTTTTGGTCATAACCCGGTCATACGAACTCCGTTTGATGTGATTCTAGCAGCCACGCGAAGAGAATTCAATTATCTACACATTGAAAAGGGCAAAGTGTTGTAAATGCCCTAAATACATCGCACTTTCAAATAAGTGTGGCATACTTTTCTGCCAGATTATGAATGCTCTTTAATGAGTTTATGACTAAAATACAGCAAGAACAGAAAGGCATGGGTTTGAAGAAGCTCAAAAGATTTCAAAGAACAATTTGATGATGAAGAGAGCAAAGGATTGGTAATGTTCATAAAGAAGCCAGTACTTTTCAGAATGAAGTAATGGGATAACATGCAAAGCTCAAATTAAATCTATGAAGAGCTAGTCACAGGTTAGAAGCACAATAAAGAGAAAGTTATTAAAGTGACAATAGCAAAATTGCTTGTAGAGCTTATAAATGAATGAAAGAGACAATTTGCTACATCAAGAGCTATACAAAGGAGGAACTTAACATTAACATAGGCTCAACAACGGTCTTATATGTTATCTATATCAGCTTATGGGTGTCATACAATACAGCTGTTGAGAGGATACTCTTTTGATGAAATCAAACTTGTATTTAAAGTAACAGTGAAGAGGGTAAATACTTTTACTCCAACGGAGAGTGATGATACAGTTCCTAAAGTTGTAGCTGGAAGTTCAAAGAGAAGTGAAGAAGAAGAACTTGGTGAAGAAAGTTCAAATAGATAAAAGATATGAGAAGGATCATAACCAGCTGAAGAATAAAAAGATAAAGAATCAGATGATCTGTCTCAATGAACTACTACAACAGTTATTTAATCATATGTTCCATAAGATTGGATGAATGTTGAAGCCTACAAACCATATACCAATCATTGACTGGGATGTTTACAACGAATATTTAAGAATAATTCTAGAAAAATTCAATCAGAGTTGGGTGATCATACTGAGGGTATTTCAATTATTTAAAGATATGCTAAAGAATTTTGACAGAGATGATCTAGTGAAACTTTGGGATTTGGTTAGAGAAAGATTCAATTCAACAAAACCTATTGATGACAAAGAAAACGCATTATGGGTTGAATTGAAGAGGTTGTTTGAAACTGAATATGATGACCTTTTGGGACTTCAGAGTTATATGGACATGATCCATTTACATTGGAGGTTATATGATACATTTGGTGTTCGATATGTGTTAAGAGACAGGATTGGAATATTTTCTTGCTAGTTGAGAAAGATTATCCAATGAAAAGAGGACTTCCAATGTTGATGTTGATTAATAAGCTGCAAGTGGATCAACATTCAGAGATGGCAGATGAGCTTTTAAGGAAAATCTTCATTCTAGCAAACAGACCAAGGCAGTGAAGTGTTTAAAAGAATCCTCTCAGAGCCCAAAGTTTTAATTCAAAGAAACTTGATGATTTGAAGGTAAATCACAAGTTTAGGGGAGGATTGTTGGGAATTAAAAGTCTTTACACTTAGTACTGCCAAGAGTAAAAGTTTGTACTGCTCAGATTATAACGACACAATTTGTTGATCGGTTGCCATTCATCACTATATAAATAATAATAAATAATAATGATAATCATTTTGAATTTCATATTCTGGATATACTTTTATAGTTACGAAGTAGAAATGACTAAATGAATTAGGATGAAAAATAACTTTTCATTTAAAGAAAAAAAAACGTTCACAATCACAAGCTTTCTATTAACATTAACATTAACATTAACATATATACTATTTACCGTTACAAAAATGAGAATGTGTTGTGTCGTTTTGAAGGTGGGCTATGTTTAGCCTGTTTTTTTTGCCCAATTTCTTTACCAACTCATATTGTTTACCAACTCAAAAGGATAGAAAGATCTTTTTATCTTTTCTAGTGGTTTCCTCACATTCCACCGCCTCAATTAGTGAATCAAACGGTGGTCCATGCGGCGCCATCTTTCGGTTATCCGAGCGGCGCAAATCATCGGGTATTTTCTTTTTATTGAATCGTAAAGAAATATAAGATTCCTAATCCTCATAATTATATGAGTATATTTTTTAGGTGCTTGAACAACTTACACATATCTTAAATTGAGTTTGTTTTGAATCTTATTCGATTAGGTTGTATTTGATGATGATGATGTTTTGCATTCAAAATATTGGATTTTGGTTTTGCATGAATTTTTAGAAGTAATCAAACCGAAACGAAAACAAAGAAAATGGTCGGAACTCTGTAAGAATCGTACCTTGGTAGCTTTGCATGGAGTTTAAATAGGTTTCATTTTCTTCTTATTATTATGTACATCTTTTGCAGTGGTTATATGCCACCTGAATACGCAATGACCAGTCTATTTTCAACAAAATCAGATGTTATTAGTTTCGGGTTTTACTGCTCGAGATAGTGATTGGAAAAAGGAACCGAGGATTGTACTTTGCAGATAACCAAATCAGATGATTTTAGTTTTGGGGTTTTACTGCTCGAGATAGTTTCGGGTTTGTACTTTAGTGTCGGGGTTTTATGAAACAAAATCTAGTTTTGGGGTGCAAGTTGTGCAGGTTGTAAAATTTATTTGAGTGAAAACTCTCTTCCCTTTTATTATTCCTGTTGGTTCGCCATATGTTGTATGTAGTATATATTGATGCGTGGCATGTTCAAGCTCCAGCTCTTCTGGCTTAGCCGACGGTTCTTTGGTTAACACATGAAGTCAAGTGTTTAATTATTTCGAAGAGATTAAAGAGGGAAAATGACAATGTATAATTCTTAATCTATCTTTTTTAATATTATTATTTTTGTTATTTTGTTATTTTTTCAGATATGTTTAAATTTTAAGAATTGGTTTGTTTCTTTAATTGAAAAGTCAAAGATTGTATTTGACTTTGACTTTCTCTTCAAGACATTTTTACACTATAAATGTAACAGGTCTAGGTTTTGAAAAGTTATGATGAGTTTATAGAAAAAAGAGTGTTTTCTCTTCAAGTCCCGGTTGGGCACCCTTTTGAGGGTTTATCGAATTTCTTATTCGTTGTTCTTGTATGGTTTCTGGCATTCACAACAATATTCGCCATCATTTGGTATCAGAGCTGCTAGGTCCTAATGGCCGAACGTGTTCATTGTGGAAGACCCCCGAGGGGTGGTAATCGTAGAACGCCGAAGTAGGCAACGATCCTGATCCGCGCGACGTAGAAAACCAGATTGTAACATAGCTCGTAGATTCGTCAGATGAGGCAACGACACGACTACCAATAAGGACCATGTGTTGTAGAGAATGAAGACCTCCTTAAACAAGTGAAGGAACTTCAAGACGGATTCCAAAATTAAGCTAACTGTAGAGTCACCGAATGAGGCAACGTTCACGTGAGTGAGGATGATGTCAGTTCACTTGAATATCATCGAATGGTTGGCATGATAGAACGTGATTTTCTATAAAGAAGTCGTGTTAAGGAAATGAAGGGGGGTTAGAAAGTCTTAGAGTTCGAGAATTGGATCGACAAAACTCGAGGACGAGTTTTTTTTCAAAAGGAGGAGAATGATGCATGGCATGTTCGAGCTGCAGCTCCTCTGGCTTAGCCGCCAGTTCTTTGGTCAACACGTGAAGTCAAGTGTTAAATTATTTCGAAGAGATAAAAGAGGAAAAAACAACAATGTATAATTGTCAATCTATCTTTTTTAATATTATTTTTTTTTAATTTTTATTAAAGATATGTTTAGATTTTAAGAATTAATTTGTTTCTTTAATTGAAAAGTCAAAGATTGTATTTGACTTTGACTTTCTTTTCAAGACATTTTTACATTATAAATGTAATAGGTTTAGATTTTGAAAAGTCATGATAAGTTTATAAAAAAGAGTGTTTTCTCTTCAAGTCCCGGTTGGGCACCCTTTTGAGGGTTTATCGAATTTCTTATTCATTGTTCTTGTATGGTCTCTTGCATTCACAACAGTATTCGCCATCATTTGGTATCAAAGCCAGGTTTCTTGCAATCTTGACATCACATGGATCTAGTTTGTTGCCTCGTTCGGCGAATCTACGAATAGCTCTGATACCAAATGATGCGGATCTTAACGGCCAAACAACATACGAATTAAAAGAACAACTGGATCGATAATTCCAGTAGGGAACTCGATAAAAGCAAAGTTTTATAATTAATATCAAAACATAACTTATCTCTACATCATACCATTGCACATCCATTTATAGGAGAAGAAGTGCTTACATGTTAGCCTTCTAGGGCGATGTGGGATAAAAGATAAATATAAACGTAAACTACGAAACTACGAAAATTACAAAACTACGAAACACGACATATGGTGAAGGAAGAACTGCATCATTCTCTCCCAGTTGAAAAAACTCGTCCTCCAGTTTGCCTCACTCGTCCCTTGTACTCGTAACATCCAAATTTGTATCCCATGCATCAAATTCCCTTTCTTTATAATGACTCGACCTTGAACCTTGATCGTCTTAAAACCAAACTTATCGACCATTGGTGCAGCTTTCAAATACTCTTGATAATTTTTGCCAATCAAAATACTAACCTCGACCAAATTACATTTTTGCAACCAAATTAAGTCATGAGGGTTTGAATCTATGGTTTTTTAAAAATCAACACTTAAAGTAGTTTGGATCATTAAAGAGCAAAGATCATTAGCCACAACTATAATGTCTTTGATGTTGTCTTCTTCCCCACCAAATCCTCCTTTCCCAACAAATCCTTATTCCTCCTCAATGATATCTTCAATATCAGTATCGTAAACAAGACACGATTCCTCTTTTACCAAGATGATAGGTTCTTCTTGAAAACTTGGATATTTGTTAACAAAAGAATACTCCTCTTTCTCATCCCCTATATCCTAGATAATAGGTTTTGATTCGGTTTCCATTGTCAACAAAGGGTTATCATGGTGGTCACCATAAAACCCAGGGTAATATGGAGCCTTACCGACGCACTCAGGACTTGAAACTCTCATCCCAAGACTACATAAGAAACCATGATAGTTTGAAGGGACCTTGCCGACGCACTCAGTTATCTCAACTGGTAACCCGAGCCTACATAAGGTTTCCTTCCGAACGCCTCTACGGTGATTTCCTTGATCACAAACACAAAAAAATAGATTTTCCCCGTTTAAGGTTTCCCATGCCCGTTTAGATCCGGTCTTCTCTTGTCGGCGCTTAAGTTCTTGAATTTGTTGCTTGAGGCTTGCAATCTTAACACAAAAAAAATAGATTTATTCTATTCTTCCCCCTTCTTCCTCAAGGCCACATGATAGAAGAACTCACATCTCCTATCTTATACACCTATGAAGACAATGACGAGGATATATGTCCTAGCCTTCGGCGGAAACCACGAGTGAGTCGGCGGAACGGCAATCTCACCATCACAACATGGCGATACACTATCACAACTGGTAATCTAGCGCATTTTTGTCGAGACGCTGGATTGTCTCTAGTGTAAGAGCTACAACAGTTACTAACCTCTTTACTGAGATCCTACACCATCACTGAGTCTGCTGCCCAAACAAATCTAGTGTTTCTCATTTAATGACACTGAATGTATTGTTTACATCTCCAAACTTTAAGTTTAACTATGGAACGTTAAGTTTTTATTTAAAGTTTCCTAGAAAGAATAATATGTATAGTGTTGATTTACAGTATGAATATTGTTTCCTAAAGGAGGTCTAACTTGTCTTCTTTGTAAAAGCCACATCTGATGAATCTGAACTTTGGCATAGGAGGCTTGGAACAATAAATTTCAAATTATGAATATATCTCGACTGTTACACGAGGGATCTCATCTTTTAAGTCTAGGTTTACTAAAACCTTTTTAAAATTCAACAAACTATGTTGCGTGTCAAAAGGGAAAGCAACATAGAGCTTCTTGTAAGTCCAAAACAGTAAGTTCAATCAGCCAACCTTTACATATGTTGCACATGGATTTGTTTGGTCCAACATTTGTAAAAAGCTTAATGAAAAAGATGTATTGCCTAGTTGTCACAGATGATTCAACAGTATAGTTTTAAGGTTGGTTTTCTTCTTCCTAAGCACCTCTAAAGACTTGAGAACTAGAGTGACATTCGCTCAGTCTCTCTATGCATGCAACTAGACGATCATACAGATCTAAATAGATTCACTAGGGCTCTAAGGTAAATAGGTCAGTGACCACACATGGAGACACCGCGTCGCCGCCAATACTCCGGAGAGAGATGAATCATCGTATCTCTTCTACTGCGAGTCAGCAACATCACAGTTATTGCAAGGCACTGAAGACAATTTAGTATAAAGCGACATCATGAACTCCTCAACAAATGGAGTAAACTGAGAGAGGAAAACAGACAAAACACACTCTAAATTGCAAAGCTCCTACGCTAGCACGGAACAATGCTTCAATCAATCTCTGACCATCACTACCTTACACTACTTATTACGCCGAGCCAAAGCATTCAATACTGGCCTTGCCTCATAGGGAACTACACACACATGCGGTGATCAGTAGTAATAAGCCTAATTCACTCAAACCCCTGATAAACTTTTTCTAGAGAGTAGACACTAAACGCCAGCTTACAGGCGCTGTTAAGTCAGACACCAGTGTGCGTCGCGGTGTCCATGTTACAATTCACCAAAATACCGATAGACACTCACTAACAGCAATTTGATGCGGTATAAAAAAGGACAGACAGACAACAAGGAATATCACTATTATTGGGGTTATTAATCAACTAGTGACTATCAACAAAGCTATTCGAGTAATCAACATAGTATATAAACTATAGAATAAGTTGAAGAGCTGAAAACTATATGCACATCCAAGTTTTGAGTAAGACCAACAACTCTTACCATAATTATGCAGGACTCTTGTTCTAAACACAACACATTCGACAACTTCTAGACACACTAATGAACATGGCACGACACACAACTCCATATGACACATTATCAATAGCCCGTTGTTGCAGGAAAATCTTAGACTCTAATGGTAATGCAGGTATAAAACGGTACAAAAGCATGTGATGATGTAGGTAAAGCTAGAATAGAGACAGTACCTGGCAAAGATTACATTCTGCTACCATTGTGGACTGCTGATCTACCATTCTCTTAAATTTCAAAGAGTTCTCCTGATGCTGGATTCAAACCTTCAGGAGATGATGAAAAGAAGGTTACTAAAGAACCAGGAAAAGAAGGTGGTGATCCAAGTAAAGAGGATGAAAGAGATGATCAAGAGAAGGATGCTAGTGTTAACAACACTAACAATGTTAATGCTGCTAGCACAAATGAAGTTAATGTTGTTAGTAGAAACAAGCATTAAGCTTCCAGATGAACCAAATATGCCTGCTTTGGAAGATATTATCTATTCAGATGATGATGAAGATGTTGGTGCAGAGGCTGACATGAACAATTTGGATGCATTTATGCCTGTCAGTCCTATTCCAACTACAAGAGTACACAAAGATCATCCAGTTGAACAAATTATTAGAGACTTGAATTTAGCACCTCAAACAAGAAGAATGACAAAGAATTTGGAAGAACATGGTTTGTTTAGTTCAGTTCAGCAAAGAACAAACCATAAAGACTTTCAAAATTGCATGTTTGCTTGCTTTTTATCACAAGAAGAACCCAAAAAGGTAATTCATGCATTCAAAGATCCAAGCTAGATAGAGGCTATGCAGGAAGAGCTTATATAATTCAAGTTATAAGAGGTTTGGACCTTGGTAGATTTACCAAATGGCAAAAGGCCCATAGGCACTAATAGGGTCTTCATGAATAAAAAGGATGAAAGAGAAATTGTGATTAAAAATAAAGCAAGATTGGTTGCTCAAGGGTACACACAAGAAGAAGGGATTGACTATGATGAAGTCTTTGCCCCTGTTGCAAGAATTGAAGCAATTAGGCTATTTTTAGCCTATGCCTCATTTAAAGACTTTGTGGTGTACCAGATGGATGTCAAGAGTGCTTTTCTTTATGGTAAGATTGAAGAGGAAGTCTATGTTTGTCAACCACCAGGATTTGAAGATCCAGACTTCCCTGACAGAGTATACAAAGTAGAAAAGGCACTTTATGGACTGCATCAAGCTCCTAGAGCTTGGTATGAAACCTTGTCAACTTATTTGTTGGACAATGGGTTTCAGAGAGGAAAGATAGACAAGACTTTGTTTATCAGAAGGGACAAAGGTGATATTCTGTTAGTTCAAGTGTATGTAGATGATATCATTTTTGGCTCTACAAAGAAGTCATTATGCACTGAGTTTGAGAAGATGATGCATAAGAAGTTTCAGATGAGTTCTATGGGTGAACTCACATTCTTCTTAGGACTGCAAGTAAAGCAGAAGGAGGATGGGATTTTTATCAGTCAAGACAAGTATGTGACTGAGATTTTGAAGAAATTTGGTTTTACTGATGTCAAGACAGCAAGCACACCTATGGAAACTCAAAAGCTTTTGCTCAAGGATGAAGATGGTGAAGAAGTGGATGTTCATTTATATAGATCAATGATTGGTTCATTGATGTATCTTACTTCTTCAAGACCTGATATTATGTTTGCAGTGTGTGCCTGTGCAAGATACCAAGTCAACCCAAAAGTGTCACATCTTCATGCTGTGAAAAGAATTTTTAGATACTTAAAAGGTCAACCTAAATTGGGCCTTTGGTATCCAAAAGATTCACCTTTTGATTTGGTAGCATACACTGATAGTGATTATGCTGGAGCAAGCTTGGATAGGAAGTCTACAATAGGAGGTTGTCAATTCTAATTAATCAAATAGCTTCTAAACTGCTACTTTGCTTCCTTGTATATACCTCCATACTAGATCTTCTACATGATGTTCAAACACTGTCTTCAGATCACCCTATAGCACTCTCTCATAGCCCTCTTCTGGTCCTGTATATCCATTCCTAGCTTTAACTATTTTCCACAGAGTTTCCATATCTTCTCTGTAAAAGTTTTTAAGCATATGAATGATGGCTGAGTACCTCTTTAAACTTCCATCAGCTCTTATAATTTGATAAATGCTAATCTTTCCTGATTTAATGATCTTATAATCAACAATGCTTGGAGGTTTAGTAGATTAAGGAATAGCATCAATTGCTACACCTTCTTTATCAGAAATAAATTCCATAAGCTCTTTCAGCTTAGCTTCTTCTTGATCATCATCTATCTTTTGTTTCTTAGCCTTTTCTTATTCTAGCACATCACCTGCTCTTTTAGAACTATCCTCTGCTCTCTTTTCACTTCCTTTAACCAACTATGTATCCATATCAACAAACAT